>JAPVLO010000923.1:0-292300 GCA_027257055.1 Cephalopachus bancanus
AAGGGTTAGGGCCCTTTCCAAGGGGACCCCAAAGAGCCCCCTTGCCCCTTCTACCACGTGAGGACACAGAAGCCGCCACCTATGAAGCAGGAAGCAGGTGTTCACCAGACAGCGACCTGTCGGTGCCTGTCAGTGCCTGCCAGCCCCAGAACTGTGAGAAATGTGCCTACTGTCCACAAGCCGCCTCGTTCATGGCTTGTTTTTTGAGTCGGGGTCTCACTCCGTCTCCCAGGCTGGGGTGCAGCGGCACAATCATGGCTCACAGCAGACTCAATCCCTTGGGCTCAGGCGCTCCTCCTGCCTCAGCCTCTCGAGTAGCGGGAATCACAGGTATACCCCACCACGCCCGGCTAATTTTTTGATTTATTGTAGAGACGAGGTCTCACCAAGTTGCCCCGGCTGGTCTTGAACTCCTGGGCTCAGGCAATCCTCCCACCTCCGCCTCCCAAAGAACTTGGATGACAGGTGTGAGGCTCCATGCCTGGCTGGCTTTTTCTCATGGCAGCTGGAAGGACTGTGACGAGAAGGTGGTACGTATGGGGGAGTGAGGCTCCAGTGTGTATCCGAGGTCACAGGCAAGTCTGTGGCTATGTGGAGATTTGAATCTGGGTCTGCCCTTGTACTGAGAGCATAACTTTGCAGGCAGGCCCTGCTCAGTGGCCAGCAGTGCTGTGGCAGGGGTCAGAAGCAGGGACGTGGCTGGGCCCAGGGTGGGGGCCAGCAGGCAGGTGGGGCAGCTGTGGCAGGTGCTCCAGAGATGCTGTTGCCTCAAGTGCATGGTGGGCAGCAGAGTGGGCAGACGCCCAGGGTCCCCCCAGCCATGGCTGCAACGTCCCTGCCACCCTCATGCTTGAGACCACCCCTGCGCCACACCACAGCACGAACGGGGCTGCTGGTCCGGGCATGGGACATCACCGCCCCCTGTTTCTCTTGGGGTCTTTAAGGTCTCCTGCTCCTTTGATGGTCCTGGGCCCTCTCACTGCCGACTCTCTGCCTCCCTGGCCCAGCCTTCTTCTCCCCTACCCTCAGGATGAGGCTTCAACTCTCCCCTCCTTCTCTCTTCCCCTCCTTCTTGACCCTTCTTCTCGAACCTATCGATGGTCTCTTCCCTCTCTAAAGTCTCTGTCAATGTTTGTCTCTCGGGTTGGAACGCCCCTCACTGATGCTTGGCTTGTCTCTCTCCCAGTGTCTCTGTGGTGGCCAGGGCAGGGCATGTGTGTGTGTCTGTGCACGTGTGTGCATGAGCATGAGACAGCCATGAGCCCAGGATGTGCCCATGGTGTTGGGGTGACCCAGCAGCCTTCCTGGCCTGTTCCTCTCTGGTTCCCCAGGGTCCCTTGGCAAGGGGCTGAGGGGAGTGGCCTCAGGTCGGAATGGATGAAAGGGGCTGTCAAGCGCCTGGGGTGTGACCTTTGCTGGCCCCAGTCCACGCTTTGCCTTGTGGATTCCCATCCGCAGTTGTCACTTCAAAGCCTGCGGTCTACACCTGGGGGCAGATTGCAACACGTGCTGGCCAGCTCTCTCCTGGCGGGGTGGGGGAGGAAGGGGGTGGGACAGGGGGTGTGGGGAAAGGTGTCACCCTCAGGCCCGGTGTGGGTCGCTCCACTAGGGGGCACCGACATGTGGCTGGTGACCGGAAGCTCCAGGTTGCAGGCTGGACTTCTGGGTCCTGCTTGGGCTTCTGCATTGATAAGAAGCCATCGTGGACCAGGTGCTTTGGCTCATGCCTGCAATCCCACCGTTTTGAGAGGCTGAGGTGGGAGGATTGCTTGAGACCAGGAATTTGGGACCAGCCTGAGCAACACAGCGAGACCTCAAAAATTAAACTTGAAAAAATTAGCAGGGCATGGTGGTGCCCACCTGTAGTCCCAGCTACTTGGGAGGAGGCTGAGGTGGGAAGATCGTTTGAGCCTAGGAATTCAAGGCTGCAGTGAGCTATGATTGCACCTCTCCACTCCAGCCTGGATGACAGAGCCAGACCCTGTCTCAAAAAAAAAAAAAGGCCAGGCTCGGTGGCTCAGTCTGTAATCCCAGCACATTGGGAGGCCGAGGAGAGTGGATTACCAGAGCCCGTGGGTTCGAGACCAACCTGGGCAACTTGGCAAGACCTCGTCTCTACAGTAAAATAAAAAATTGCCAGGCGTGGTAGTGTGCATCTGTAGTTCCGGCTACTTGGAAGGCTGAGGCGGAAGGATCGCTGGAGCCCTGCAGATCGATGCTGGAGTGGCTGTGAGCATTCATGTCACTGCACTACAGCCTAGGTGAAGAAGTGAGACTCCAAAAAAAAAAGAGAGTTGACCACAGTGAGTGTGTTAGACATCTGCAGAGGCCCTGCACTTCTGGGTGCCGGAAGGCATTCCAGGCTCCTTTCCCTACACCAGACATTGCAATGTTGCGTATGTGTGTGTGTGTTGTGTGTGTGTGGGTGGATTTAGTCATTCAACAAACATTCATTGAGCACATACTATGTGCAGAGACTGAGGCTACGGCAGCAGGCAAGACCAGCAATGGAGGTGGCAGCCAACAGCTTCTCAGGCAGGGGACACAGTGGGTGCAGAGGTCCTGGGGCAGGGGTAAGCTTCTCCGATGGAGAAGATGACATCTGCTTGATGGGGTCAGGCCTGCAGGGCCCTGTGGGCCAGGCAGGAGTTGGGCTGCAGGGGTAAGAGTGACGGGAGCCATAGAGGGTTTGGGGCAGGGCTCGTGCCCAGACTTCAGGACCCTGCCTCAACCTCCTTTGCAGGCCTCACTGCACCTAGAGTGTGGAGACCCCACACCCTGCAATCTGGAGAGGGGGAAACTGGGGTGTACCTCCCTGTCCCAGCAGGACTTTGGTTCCCTTAAAATTTATTATAAAAATTTCCAAGGCCAGGTGCAGTGGCTCACGCCTGTAATCCCAGCACTTTGGGAGGCCGAGGTGGGAGGATCGCCTGAGCCTAGGAGTTTGAGGCTGTGGTGAGCCATGTTCGTGCCACTGCACTCCAGCGTGAGTGACAGAGAGAGAGAGACCCTGACTAAAAAAAAAACAAAACAAAAAACTGCAGATGGTAGGCTACAATAGACCACCCTGGTGCCCCCAACCCAGCAGCAGAGGGGCCAACCCTATCATGCTTTGTTCTCATCTTTTCTTCTGAGAAGAGGATGGTTGGGACTAAGTGTGTCCCCTGCACCTGACCCCAGACTCTCAGGATGTCACTGTGTTTGGAGTCAGGACACAGGGCCTTGGAAGAGGGAATCAGGGTGAAATGAGGTCCTGGGGCTGAGCCCTGATCCAATCTGAGTGCTGCCCTTAAAGGAGAGGAGATTAGGACGCAGGGACGACCCTGTGAGGACAGAGGGAGAGGGTGGCCATCGGCAAGCCAAGGAGGGGGTCTCAGGAAGCATCAACCCTGGAGACACTTTTGGCTTGTTGTTGGAGTCTCACTCTGTCACCCAGGCTGGAGTGCAGGGGCATGCTCACGGCCACCGCAGCCTCGACCTGCTGGACTCAGGCGATCCTCCCACCTCAGCTTCCCAAGTAGCTGGAACTACAGGTGCCCACCACCAACCCCGGCTAATTTTTTAATTTATTGTAGAGACGAGATCTCGCCAAGTTGCCCAGGCTGGTCTAGAACCTGTGGGCTCAGGCAATCCTCTCACCTCTGCCTCCCAAAGTTCTGGGATGACAGGCGTGAGCCACTGTGCCCGGCCCTGACGCCTTGATCTTGAGTTTCAGCCTCCAGAGCTCTGAGAAAATAACCCCTGTGAAGCACCCCAGGTCTGTGGAACTAGGATGGCCATCCGAGCACACGAACGTGATGAGTGCATTAGTATGGATGCTGTGTAAGGCATTGCCACAAAGACAGGCTTAAAACAGCACACATTCGCTTCCGCACGGCTGCGTGGGCCGGGAGTCCAGGCACCAGGCTCAGCTGGGCCCCTCGTCGGGGGCTCACAGGCTGCAGTCCCGGCACCGGCCAGGGCCATGGTCTCATCAGGGGCCGGGGTCCGCTCCGTGCTCACGAGCGGATTCACCGGCATCTGTGGGACCCCTGGCGACTGGTGATCAGGGCCAGGAGCAGCTCAGGGCTTCACACCCAACCTCAGACCCAACCTGGAAGGGCTCGACTGATTAGGTCAGATCCACCCAAGGTCATCTTCCTGTGTCTGCCAGAGAAACAGAACTAATAGGACGTCTGTCTGTCTATCCGTCCATCCCTCCAGCTTGTTGATCTATAGACAGGTCTATGTATCTATCTCTCTATCTACCGTCATTGATAGATCTGTCTTTCGTCGGGTGTGGTGGCGCATGTCTGTAATCCAGCACTTTGGGAGGCTGAGGCAAGAGGATCCCTTAAGGCCAGGAGTTCAAGATCGATTTACCTGTCAGTTATGTCTACCTATCATCTGTCTATCTATCTTCTATCTCATCTATTATCTATCTATGTATAGATCTGTTTATCTATCTATAGTTCTATCTATATCGACTGATCTATTATCTCTATGAATAGATCTGTCACCTATCTATAGGTCTATCTCTATCTATTGATTGATCTATCATCTGTCTATGTACAGATCTATCTAGCTGTCTACCAACAGTTAGATACACCAAGATAGCTGTGCTTCTCCTGAAAGACATTTACATAAGTCATTGGTTCATGGGATCATGGAGTCTGAGAGGCGATCTGCTCTCTGCCAGCCGGAGACCTGGGGAAGCTGGGGTTGTATTTGGAGACCTGAGCACCAGCAGATGCCAGTCTGAGTCTGAGGGCCGAGGCTCAGGAGCTGTGAGGGTGGGAGGCCGGTGCTGTAGCTCACACCCTCAGGCAGAGATTGGATCCACCTTCCTGGAAGGCTGTGTGTGATGCCACATCCCCCCCACCCACTCTGGGGACCCACGCTCACTTTCCTCAGGCTGCCGATTAATCTCACCTGGAAACAATCTCACAGACACACCCAGAGGCAGGTTCAACTACATATCTGGGCATCCCATGACCCAGCCAAGTAGACATAAAATTGGCTATCACGGCTGGGCATGGTGGCTCACTCTTTTTTTTTTTGAGTTGGAGTCTCACTCTATCGCCCAGACTGGAGTGCAGTGGCCGCTTCCGGCCACCACAGCCTCCACCTGCTGGGCTCCGGCGATCCTTCCGCCTCAACCTTCCAAGTAGCTGGAACTACAGGCACACGCTACCATGCCTGGCTAGTTTTTTGATTTATTGTAGAGATGAGGTCTCACCAAGTTGCCCAGGCGCGTCTCGAACCCACGGGCTCAGGCAATCCACTCATCTCAGCCTCCCAAGGCGCAGGATTACAGGCTGAGCCACCGAGCCCGGCTGGTGGCTCACTCTTAAAATCCCAGCACCTTGGGAGGCCAAGGCGAGGACCGCCTGAGCCCAGGAGTTCGAGACCAGCCTGGGCAACACGGTGAGACCTCCTCTCTACAAAAAATAAAAAAAAATTACCTGGGCATGGTGGCAGGTGCCTATAGTCCTGGCTACTCAGGGGGCTGAGGTGGAAGGATTGCCTGAGCCCAGGAGGTCAAGGCTACAATGACTGCGAGCGTGCCACTACACTCCAGCCTGGGAGACAGAGTGAGACCCTGTGTCAAAAAAAATTACCCATCACTTTTCTTCTTGATGAACTCAAAGCCAACTGATCAGGGTCCCAAATTGCTTCTGCCAAGACCTCCCCTCCCTTGCCACATGGCATAACCTCTCAAGAGAGCGACAGCCACCACACCCACAGGTCCTGCCCACCCAAATCAAAGGGGCTCACACAAGGGCTTGGGTCCCCAGGGTCATCATAGAAGGCAGCCACTCTCGGGCAGGAATTCAGAGTATCTGTCCCCTCCACATTTTTGCTCTTTAAACAGAGTCTGTTTTCCCTGTGTGGATGGAGCCCTGTGCAATGTCTCTTCCTCCAGGAAGTCCTCCCTGGCTCCCTCCAGGTTGGGTGGGGCCTCCTCCAGTTACTTGGGCCCTGGAATCCACAATCCTGATGAATGGGCCTTGGAAGGGTTGGACTCTGGGGTCGGACATGCTCCCCGCTAAACCACATCCCGGTCACAGGAGTCATTTCCTGGCTATGGGATGTTCCCTCCCTTCCTAGTTCTGTGGCTTGGCCATGAGGGCCTTGACTTACCCTCCTGTGAAATGGGGATAGCACCCCTCCAGGTGAAGAGGCCGGTCAGCGCAGGGCAGGCTGGGGTAAGCCTTCCGAGGCTCGGGCCTGGACACCCCCGCACTCCTCCCACCTCTGCGTTTCTGCCCTCTTTGCTCTACTGGATACTTTACTTTTAACCTCTGGCCCTGGGAGTTTGGTCTTAGCTCCAGTTACTTCTCCAGGCTCTTCCCCCACTAGCGATAGAGGAAAGGGGGATGGCTGACCCTTTCTAAAGGCTTCAGGGAACTGCTTGGGATGGGGGGGAGGATGGAGAAGCACCACCCCCCATGCAGGCAGGGCCTCTGGGCATGAGTGACAGCTTAGTCCCCAGAAGAGGGTGGTAGCCCTTGGCAACCTGGATGCCAGCCCTGTCCAACCCGCAGCCCACATGCAGCCCAAGACAGCCTGCCATGTGGCTCCACACAATCTTTCACCATCATGTGAATTTTTTTTTTTGAGGGTCTCATTCTGTTGCCCAGGATGGAATGCAGTGGCACACTCACAGCCACCGTAGCCTCGACCTGCTGGCCTCAGGTGATCCTTCTGCCTCAGCCTCCCGCATACCTGGAACCATAGGCATGTTTCACTATGCCTGGCAAATTTTTTGATTTGTTGTAGAGACAAGATCTCGCCGTGTTGCTCAAGCTGGTCTCAAACCAAGCAATCCTCTTGTCTCTGCCTCCCAAAGTGCTAGGATTACAGATGTGAGCCACCGCACTTGGCTACCATCAAGTGTTTTTTAGCATCTATTTTATTTTATTTTATTTTTTTGAGTTGGAGTCTCACTCCGTTGCCTAGGCTGGAGTGCAGTGGCACACTCACGGTCACCCTGGTGTCTACCTGCTGGGTTCCAGTGATCCTTCCACCTCAGCCTTTTTTTTTTTTGAGTTGGAGTCTCATTCTGTCGCCCGAGACTGGAATGCAGTGGCACGCTCCTGGCCACCGCAGCCTCGACCTGCTGGGCTCTGGCAATCCTTCCGCCTCAGCCTTCCTTGTAGCCGGAACTACAGGTGCACGCTGCCACGCCCGGCTAATTTTTGATTTAGTGTAGAGATGAGGTCTTGCCAAGTTGCCCAGGCGGGTCTCGAACCCGCGGGCTCAGGCAATCCACTCACCTCAGCCTCCCAAAGCGTGGGATTACAGCCTGAGCCGCTGAGCCCGACTCATCTCAGCCTTCTAGGTAGCCAGAACTACAGGCGTGCACTATCACGCCCAGCTAATGTTTTTTTTTTTTTTGAACTTATTGTAGAGACAAAGTCTTGCCAAGTTGCCCAGGTTGGTCTCGAACCCGCGGTCTCAGGCAATCCTGCTGCCTTGGCCTCCCAAAGTGCTGGGATTATAGGCTTGAGCCACTGCGCCCAGCTGCATCTATTTTCTTCATGACCTTATGTGTAGTCTGTTTTTGAAGTTTGCCATCATCATGCCTTATCCACGACATCGCTTTTTGGCAGCACAAACATTTGTGAGCAGCTGTTTTCAAAGACGAAGCACACGAGAAGCAAAATTCGGACAATTGTTTCTGATGAGCACCTTTGGAACTCACTGAGAATTGCAACCACGTCCATCGAACCGGACACGGATAGACTCATTTTACCAAAGCAAGGTCAGATTTCCCACTGGTTTCATATTCTCAGTTTTCTAAATTTTATAATAAAAAATTAAATAAGTCTTATGATGTATAGACACTAACTCTAGGATGTGACTTATGCGTGGCCCAAGACAATTCCTCTTTACCTGTGGCCCTGAGAGGCCAGAAGGTTGGACACCCCTGCTGTAGAGGTTGAAGAGTTTACCTGGCTGGTCAGGGCGGGGCTCAGAGGGCCTGAGGCTGGACTAGGAGCTAGATCTAGTCTGGGAGGGGCAGACGGTGCCCCTCACAAACACCTGGGGAGAAGTGTTGGCCAGAAATAGAGCCGCCTGGAGCCTGGACGTACGTCTTCCTATCCAGATGATAGCTCTGTCTGGGATTGTACCCTCTGGAAGCCCCACTCGCTGCCTGGGCCCGCTCTCCTGCCTCTTCTCAGGGGGTGGCATCTGTCTCACTTATTTCCGTCCCTTGGCCCCTGCAGGTTGTGCAGTACTGTTGGGATGAGACTTTCGTTGGCGTTTTCCTCCTCCTCAGGGCTGTGACCCCAGCTCCTGTGGCAGGATGTGGGGTGGAGCCTGGCTGAGACTGTGGGTCTGGGCACTGCCAGGCTTGTAATGACCACCTCTGGGGACTCTGTGTGATTCTCTCCGTGTCTTTGGCTGCTGGGTTCTCAGTTGACTCATTGGCTTGAGAGAACTGATGAAGTCCCTCGCAGGGATAGTGGCTGATTGGGGCAGTGTGGGGAAAGACCCTGCCTCTCTATCTGAACTCTGAGGCTCCTCCTTGGCCTGGAGGGCACTGAATGCAGGGCTGGCCTGTGTTGGTGCCAAGCTCTCATTGCAAGCGCCAAGGGACCATTAGGCCATTTTGAGAACAAACTCGTTGAAAACCCCACTGCGTGTTCTCAGGGCCGGCTGGTTGCTCAAGCCCCTGTACTTCCAGACCTTGGTTCATTGGCTTCAAAGTGAGGAATGCTAAGCAGGATAAGAGCAGGGTCTTGGCCTCCCTCACCTTCCGTATGAGGCCTCAGGGGCAGGCAGGTAGGTGGGGTGGCCTGAGCTGAGAGCTCAGTTCACTGTTTTGTTTTTGAGTCGGGTCTCACTCTGTTGCCCAGGCTGGAGTGCAGTGGCACAATCATGGTCACCGCAGTCTCAACCTCCTAGGCTCCTGCTCAGCCTTTTGAGTAGCTGGGACTATAGGCATGTGTCACCATACGGGGTTCATTTTTTAAAATTTATTGTACAGACAAGTTCTTGCCAAGTTGTCTAGGTTGGTCTCGAACCCCTGAGCTCAGGCAGTCCTCTCACCTCAGCTTCCCAAAGTGCTGGGATTACAGGCGTGAGCCACCATGCCTGGCTTTTTTTTTTTTTCAAGTCATGGTCTCTGTCACTCAGACTGGGCTCATGGCAGCCTCGACCTCCTGGGCTCAGGCAATCCTTCCATCTCAGCCTCCAGGGTAGCTGGGACTACAGGCGTGTGCCACCATACCTGGCTAATTTTTGGAGTTTTTGTAGAGACGAGGTCTCGCTAGTTTGCCCGGGCTGGTCTTGAACTCCTGGGTTCAAGTGATTCTCCTGCCTCGGTCTCCCAAAGTGCTGGGATTACAGGCATGAGCCACTATGCTGGGCCTTTCACAACTGCAGGGACCCAGTGGCCTGAGGCAAGGGGTGGCCGTGGACTCTGCTTCTCTGGGCCCACCCTCCCTGGTGGCTCATGGGCAGAGCGTTCCTCATCCACATGCCTGCCCAGCACGGAGCCTCCCTTGTGGAAGATGGACTCAGCTTCTCTGGGCCCACCCTTCCTGGTGGCTCATGGGCAGAGCGTTCCTCATCCACATGCCTGCCCAGCATGGAGCCTCCCTTGTGGAAGATGTCGTTACTGCTGCTGTGAGAGCAATGTTAGCGCTGAGCCGTGGCCAAGGGCTTCCGGTGCCCAAATGCCCCAAGAAAGCACCAGGATCCTGCAAGGCCGGCATGGGTCCAGTCCACAGCAGCTCAGAGTGTGGAGTTCCAGCTAACTTGGAGGCTTGGGGAACTGTCTGGGAGGCTGTGAAGATTTGCTCATCCAACAAACAAGTACTGTCTGCTTCCAGATCAGGCCTCATGCTGGTTGTTGGGGACACTTGGGTGGCAAAGAACATAAACACGCTGAGCGTGTAAGAGGGACACGACCCGCTGGGCTCGGTGGCTCAGCCTGTCATCCCAGCACTTTGGGAGGCTGAGGCAAGTGGACTGCCTGAGCCCACGGGTTCCAGACCAGCCCGGGCAACTTGGCAAGATCTTGTCTCTACAATAAATAAAAAATTAGCTGGGTGTGATAGTGCGTGCCTGTAGTTGCAGCTACTTGGAAGGCTGAGGCAGAAGGATCGTCGGAGCCCGGCAGGTTGATGCTGGGGTGGCCGTGAGCGTGCCACTGTACTCCAGCCTGGGTGACAGAGTGAGACTCCAACTCAAAAAAAAAAAAAAAAAAAAGAGAGAGAAAGACACGTCCAGCATAGAGGAGCCAGCAGGCACAGGTGAGAGCAGGGCCTTCTGGTCTGAGAAACAGCTCACCACCCGAGGCCGAGGGCCGTGGCTCTCACTAGTGGACGTTTGACGACATTCTGGGCACCCACGTGGTGTGTGTGTGTGTGTGTGTGTGTGCGTGTGCGCGCGCGCTCCTGTCAGCTGGTGGTGGAGGCCAGGGACGTTGCTGATCCCCCACCATGCTCAGGTCATCCCCACGGCCAAGAGTGAACTGTCCCGGGTGTCGCCAGCGCTCCAGGGAGACACCGTGTTAGATGACCCTCAGAAGAGCCAGGGCGAGTGTCCGGGGCGTGGCGCGGGGAACTGGGGCAGCTAAGTCCCTCCTACTCCCTGGACCCTGGAAGGAGCCTCGAGGTGCTGCGTGGACCCCTGCCAAGCAGGACCCGGGCTCCCGCGACGTCTGCACGAGCGAGTGCACAGCAGACACCTCCGAGCACCGGGAACTGGGTAGGGGGGCGGGATGCACTCCGGGCCTCAGTTTCCCCCAGTAGCGACTAAACTCGGTGGGTGGGGCACTCTTCTAAACCGTGCTGCTTGGGAGGGATGTTTCAGCAGAGAGAGCGAATCGAGGCTCATAACGGACAATGTGTGTCCCCGCCTCTCGAACCCGCGGTCCCCGGCCTGGGACTGACAAGGGCCGTGGCCACCCGGACCCGACAGGCGGGGTCCGGGACTACAACTCAGAAAACTACAACTCCCCGGGTGCTCCGCGCCACCGGCGCCCGGGGGCTGCAAGGCCTTAGGCGGCAAATGGGCGGGGCCGGGACCTCGGCGCACGTGCGTGGTGACGCGCCGACGGCGACGTCGGGGTTTGTGTGCGCGAGAGGCCGCCGATAAAGGTTGGGTGCCTCGCGCCGGGGGCCGTTGGGAGGGAGTACGCCCCCGCCCCCCCCGGCCCCCTCAGCTGCACGGCCGCTGCCGGGGCCCCACCTTCCCGTCGGCCCCTGCGAGAAGGTCCTGGGGCTTCCACTCTCGTTCCGCCGATCGGGGCCGCAGGTGAGAGACCGGAGGGGTGGGGGTGGGGGGAGGGACCGGAGGGCGGAGACGCTGGAAGCGTGAGACCGGAAGGGATGCCTTAAAGGGGAGGCCACTATTTCACCGCCGACTTTTGTCCGCTGGACCGGCTCCGCCTTCTTAAAGGGCCAGGGTCTACACTGGGAGGGTGGGGCCGGCTTTTCATTTCACAAGTTTCCTGTTGTTATTTTTTTCCATCCTCCTCCCATAAAGGGATTCTCTCATTAACGGCCAGTGAAGGGACAGTTCCCGATCCCCGGGTGCTTCAAAGCGGCCGCCAGTTCAGCTCAACAAAGCTGGAGATGGGTCTGCCTAGGCGCATCCTCTTAAAGGGGAGGCCAACCTGCGGAAAGGGCGTGGTCCAGCCCCATAAAGGGGACGCCCTCCTACTGGTGGGGCAGGGGTCGCCGCGAGAGGGGCGTGGGCATCTCGGGTGAAGCCAGTCGCCGGCTTGCTCAGAGGCGCGGCGGCTTCCCCGCGGTCGTTGGGCTCTCCAGAGGGCGTGCTTGAATCGTAAAGGGCACACTCATCATTTTATTTTTCGAGTCAGAGTCTCCCTCTGTCGTCCAGGCTGGACGGCAGGGACACGCTCGCGGCCGCCGCAGCCCCCACCTGCGGGGCTCAGGCGATCCTTCCGCCTCAACCTTCCATGAAGCTGGAACCACAGCCTCGCGCCACCACGCCCAGCACATTTTTAAAATTTCAATTTACTTTTGAGTCGGAGTCTCACGCTGTCGCCCAGGCTAGAGTGCAGTGGCACGATCGCCGATCGCAGTCACCACAGCCTCGACCCTGCTGGGCTTAGGGGATCCTCCCACCTCAGCCTGCTAAGTAGCCGGATCCACAGGCGTGTGCCACCATGCCTAGCTAGTTTTTTGATTTATTGTAGAGACGAGGTCTCACCAGATTGCCCAGGCTCGTCTCTAACCCCTGGGCTCAGGTGATGCTCCCTCCTTGGTCTCCCAAAGTGCTGAGATGACAGGCATCAGCCCCCGCGCCTGGCAACACTCATCTTTTTTTTCTTTTGAGTTGGAGTCTCACTCTGTCGCTCAGACTGGAGTGCAGTGGCTGCTCCCGGCCACCGCAGCCTCACCTGCTGGGCGCTGGCGATCCTTCCGCCTCAGCCTTCCAAGTATCTGGAACTACAGGTGTGTGCTACCATGCCCGGCTAATTTTTGATTTATTGTAGAGATGAGATCTCACCAAGTTGCCCAGGCAGGTCTCGAACCCATGGGCTCAGGCAATCCACTCACCTCAGCCTCCCAAGGCGCGGGATTACAGGCTGAGCCACTGAGCCCAGCTAACACTCATCTTTTTATTTTTATTTTTGAGTTGGAGTCTCACTCTGTTACCCAGGCTGGAGTGCGGTGGCACACTCATGGCCACCACAGCCTCGACCTGCTGGACTCAGGCGATCCTTCCACCTCAGTCTTCCAAGTAGCTGGAACTATGGGTGCGTGCTACCACACCCAGCTAATTTTTATTTATTTATTTATTGTAGAGATGAGGTCTTGCCAAGTTGCCTGGGCTGGTCTCGAACCCGCGGGCTCAGGCAATCCACTCGCCTCGGCCTCCCAAAGTGCTGGGATGACAGGTTGAGCCACCAAGCCTGGCCAACACTCATCTTTTTAAAGGGAGTTCTCACAGCTGGTCCCCAGGGGATGCCCGTCCCTTTGCAGTAAAGTCAGGGAGCACGCGATCAGCCAGGCGCTGTTCTAGACTCTGGGGTGGGAGGTGACAGCGGAGAGGACTGGAGCCTGTGTTTCTGTGGCATTGACATTCTAGCAGGGGAGGCAGCAAGACAGGAAGCATGTCCATCTGTCACAAGGTAGTGTTGGGGGGGGGGGCTGCTCTCCTCGGGAGACATTGTACCCAAGACTTGGAGCCACGGGGGTGTGAGCTTGGTGGACAGGGTCAAAGGGGGCTTGATAGGCCGGCGTCAGTCTGGCGACATTGTGGCTGTCACAGCTGCAGGGTTGTGGGTGCCACCAACCTCCAGGGGATTGAGGCCAGGGATGCTGCTATGCCCTGCAATGCACAAGCCACCCCTCCTCAGCAAAGAACGGTTTCCCCTGAATCTTAGAACTGCCGAGGCTGGGAATCCCTGGCCGTGTTGGTTCATGCGAAGACGACACACGCTACAGGGAAATAAGGCCAGAAAAGAGAATGGGGAGGTTGGAAGGTTTTGCAGGTTTACACGGGGTGGCCAGGGACGCGCTCACTGAGGGGATTTCAATTTTTTAATTATTTTATTATTTTTGAGTTGAAGTCTCACTTTGTCCCCAGACTAGAGCGTAGGGGCCACTGCAGTCTCGACCTGCTGGGCTCAGGTGATCCTTCCGCCTCAGCCTTCCAAGTAGCTGGAACTACAGACACACACCACCATGTCCAGCTAATTTTTGTGATTTATTGTAGAGTCGAGGTCTCGCCAAATTCCCCAGGCTGGTCTTGAACCCCTTGGCTCAGGCAATCCTTTCACCTCGGCCTCCCAAAGTGCTAGGATTACAGGCATGAGTCATCACACCTGGCCTTTAAATTTTTTCTTTTTTTAAGTGATGGGGTCTTCTTCTGTCACCCAGGTGGGAGAGCACTGGCGCAATAACAGCTCACTGCAACCTCGGCCTCCTGGCCTCAAGCCATCCTCCTACCTCAGCTTCCCCAGGAGCTGGGACTACAGGTGCATGCTACCACGCCTGGCCAACTTTTTCATTTTAAAATTTTTTACAGAGACATGACCTCGCTACGTTGTCCAGGCTGATCTCAAGGTCCTGGACTCGAGCAATCCTTCCCTCTCAGCTCCCTAAGGGTTGGGATTACAAGTGTGAGCCACTGCCCCTGCCGTGGAAGCAATTTCAGTGAAGACTTGGAGATGAAGGAGACAGTGGTACAATGGAAGGAAAGGGGTGCTGGGCAAGTGCCCCAAGGTGGGAGCAGGCCGCCTAGCCAGGCTGGGTGGCTGGAGCCACGGGAGGGACAGGAAGCCAGCAGGTTAGCAGGAGGACTCCGCAGAGGGGCCGTGGCTGCAGAAGTCAACAGGCTCTGAACAGGAGCTGGGTAGGCTTTTGAGCACAGGCATTGACAGGTTCCTTTAGCTGCTGTGCTGGGAACAGACTTGTAGGGTGGCAAGGGCACAGTGGGAGAATGGAGCTCTGGCAGCCGCCTGGGAGGGGGCGTGCTGCAGACAAGGTGGGCCTGTGAGCAGTGACCAGAACTGAGCCTGTCCAGCTGAGCAGGGACTGGTTACAGCCTGGCAGGAGGGAGTGGAGGGGTGAGGAGTACCCAGGCCTTCATCTGGGGAAGTTGGAGATGGAGAAGCTGTGGGTGCAGAAGAGTTGGGGTGAGGAGCAAAAAGCCCAGTTGGACAAGCCCAGTTGAACTTGGCACGTGGAGTGTGGGGTGTCTGTGAGGCCTCTTCACGGGGTGGCCCAGCAGGTGGGTTGGCACCAGGGATAGGTCAGGTAGAGCGACAGGAGCTGTCCAGTTCTGGCTGGAAAGGCGTGGGAGTGGGTAAGGGCTCTGGGGGAGGCTGCAGACCAGGGTCCATGGCATCTGGGTGCTCTCACCTCTGGAAGTCAGGGGGAGGCGGCAGGGTCTGGAGACCCAGGAGGGTGACAGTGGAGGAGGACGGGGTGCGAGGTGTCCTGGAAGTCAAGGGGTGGCAGGTTAGGGAATGGACCCATTGTGGGCAGTGCCACAGAGGCCGGGGTGGGTGGGAGTGTGGCATGGTGGTTTGAGATGGAAAGAGCCGTGGATGCCTCTGAGCTGCTTTGCTGTAAAGGGGTGGAGAGGTGCGCCCTGACTGGACGGATGTGGAATGGAGTGATGTCTGCTTCTTAAAGATGGGAGACAGGAATCTATAATACTCAGTTGTTTCTATCACAGAAACAAAGGAAAAAAGATGGGAGACAGAGCTTGTGGCCATGATGGTGATGTCTGCGAGCTGAAGGGACAGTGAGAATGTGGTAGGGGGCAGTGGGCGGGCTCTTCACCTGGCTCTGCTGACATCTCGGTCGGGCCATCGTGGGGGGGCATCCTGTGCCTCGGGGGGTGTCCAGAAGCATCCCTGGCCTCCACCCACCAGTGCCAGGAGCACCACGCTGTCTCCAGGCACCACCAGACATGCCCTGGGTGGGGTGGCTGGAGAGCAGGAGGGATGCGGAGCTGGAGGCTCGAGGAGAAGGGAAACATGCCCGTGGTCGCTGCAGTGTCCAGGCGGCTGGGGCAGGCGGGGGCGCCTGTAGGTGGCTGCAGTGGGGATGTGGGAAGGGCGGCACTGAGCCGGGACAGGCTGGAGGGTGCAGACCCTGGAGGACGGTGGACCGGCCCCGTCTAGAGCTGGCGAACGCAAAGGCCGCGGTGGCGGGGGACGCTTCAGGCTCAGGTCATGCAGAGGCTTCATCGAGTGGAAAGGACTAGGACGTGAAGCGGCGTGTGGAGGCTGCGTGGGGTCTTCCAGGGAGAGCAGGGACAGAGTCAGGGTGCTGGGGGGATCCCGGCCTTCCCCGGGGACCCCGCCGGGCTTCGGGGGTGAGAACCGTTCTGAAGGCAGTGCTTGGCCCCTTAGCGGGCACTCCTGCCTTTGGGGGCCTGGCAGCCTCCTGAGGGGTGCCCGGCCCGTCCCAGTTCGCCGGGAGGTTTCCTCTGGAGCGTCCCGGGCACCCGCCCCTCCTGCGCAAAGCCTTGGAAACTGACATGCGAAGGGAGGCGGCGCCATCCTTCGGGTGTAGTGACTGGGAGGCCGTCCCTGCCCCTCCCTTTCGAGGGCCGGAGCGTGGCTCCAGGGTTGAGAAGTCCGACTGGGCGTGGGGGCGGGGAGCGCCTGGCCCTGACCCGGTGCGATGGCCCAGCAGGTGTGATGGTCGGCTCCCGCGCGGACATGGCGCCTGCCTCGACCCCGGAGGGCGCTGGGGAGAAGCCCGGGCCCGCGGCGCCGGCGCCGGCCGCCCAGTACGAGTGCGGTGAGTGCGGCAAGTCGTTCCGCTGGTCGTCCCGGCTCCTGCACCACCAGCGCACACACACGGGCGAGCGGCCCTACAAGTGCCCCGACTGCCCCAAGGCCTTCAAGGGCTCCTCCGCCCTGCTCTACCACCAGCGCGGCCACACGGGCGAGCGGCCCTACCCGTGCCCCGACTGCCCCAAGGCCTTCAAGCGCTCCTCGCTGCTGCAGATCCACCGCAGCGTGCACACGGGCCTGCGCGCCTTCACCTGCGGCCAGTGCGGCCTGGCCTTCAAGTGGTCGTCGCACTACCAGTACCACCTGCGGCAGCACTCGGGCGAGCGGCCCTACCCGTGCCCCGACTGCCCCAAGGCCTTCAAGAACTCGTCCAGCCTGCGGCGCCACCAGCCACGTGCACACGGGCGAGCGGCCCTACAGCTGCGGCGTGTGCGGCAAGAGCTTCACGCAGAGCACCAACCTGCGGCAGCACCAGCGCGTGCACACGGGCGAGCGGCCCTTCCGCTGCGCGCTCTGCCCCAAGACCTTCACTCACTCCTCTAACCTGCTGCTGCACCAGCGCGCGCACGGCGCCGCCCCGGGCCCCGCCGCATCCCGCCAGCCCGGCGGCCAGGCCTTCGCGTGCGACGCCTTTGCGCCGCGGCCCCCGCAGCCGCGCAGCCCGCCCGCGCCCCCCGCGCCGCCGCCCCTGCCGGTGGTGCCCGAGCTGTTCCTGGCGGCGGCGGAGACCACCGTAGAGCTGGTGTTCCGCTGCGACGGCTGCGAGCAGGGGTTCGGCAGCGAGGAGCTGCTGCTGGAGCACCAGCCGTGCCCTGGGCCCCAAGCGGCGGGGCCGCAGGACGCGGCGGCCGAGACGCCCAAGGCTGCCCCACCGCCGCCCCCGCCAACCGCTGCCGCCGCCGCGGGCTTCGTCTGCTTGCCCTGCGGGAAGTCCTTCCGGACAGTGGCCGGCCTCTCCCGTCACCAGCACAGCCACGGCGCGGCCGGCGGACAGGCGTTCCGCTGCGGCAGCTGCGACGGCTCCTTCCCGCAGCTGGCCAGCCTGCTGGCGCACCAGCAGAGCCACGTGGAGGAGGCGGCGGCCGGGCGCCCGCCCCCGCAGGCCGAGGCCGCCGAGGTTACGTGCCCACAGGAGCCACCCGCCGCCCCCGCGCCGCCGCCCGCGCCCGCCGCCGCCGCCGCCGCCGCCGAGCGGCCCTACAAGTGCGCCGAGTGCGGCAAGGCCTTTAAGGGCTCCTCGGGGCTGCGCTACCACCTGCGGGACCACACGGGCGAGCGGCCCTACCAGTGCGGAGAGTGCGGCAAGGCCTTCAAGCGCTCGTCGCTGCTGGCCATCCATCAGCGCGTGCACACAGGACTGCGCGCCTTCACCTGTGGCCAGTGCGGCCTCACCTTCAAGTGGTCGTCGCACTACCAGTACCACCTGCGGCTGCACTCGGGCGAGCGGCCCTACGCCTGCGGCGAGTGCGGCAAGGCCTTCCGCAACACTTCGTGTCTGCGGCGCCACCGCCACGTGCACACGGGCGAGCGGCCCCACGCGTGCGGCGTGTGCGGCAAGAGCTTCGCGCAGACCTCCAACCTGCGGCAGCACCAGCGCGTGCACACTGGCGAGCGGCCCTTCCGCTGCGCGCTCTGCCCCAAGACCTTCACTCACTCCTCCAACCTGCTGCTGCACCAGCGCACGCACTCGGCTGAGCGCCCCTTTGCCTGCCCTGTCTGCGGGCGCGGCTTTGTCATGGCCGCCTACCTGCAGAGGCACCTGCGGACGCACGCCCCGGCCCCTGCAACCCCCGGCCCTGCCGCCGGCCCGCAGCCCCCGGCCCCGCTGGCCACCACGCCGGTCCCGCCCGCCACCCAGGATGTCCACGTCCTCCCCCACCTGCAGGCCACGCTCTCCCTCGAGGTGGCCGGCGGCGTGGCCCAGGCGCCGGCCTTGGCCCCAGCAGCCCCCAACTCGCAGACGTTCCTCCTGGTGCAGACCGCTCAGGGTCTCCAGCTGATCCCCAGCAGCGTCCAGCCTCCCACTCCCCCGCCTCCCCCCGCGCCCCCCAAGCTTATCCTGCTGCCCTCCTCTGGCGCTGGGGGCGGGGGCGCCCGGACCAGGCAGGGCCCGCGGGCAGTGGGGAAAGCCGGGCAGGGGCCAGGGGTAGTGTGGCTGCCAGGCCCTGGGGGCCTGGGGGTGCAGGGGGCGGGCAGCGCAGGGGCCAGCGGGGGAGGCCAGAGCCTCATCGTCCTGCAGAATGTAGGGGGTGGGGAGGCTGGGTCGCAGGAAATGAATGGGGTTCAGCTCCAGCCACTCCGGCCGGCCCCGGAGGTGACCACGGTCCAGCTGCAGCCAGCCCAGGAGGTGACCACGGTCCAGCTGCAGCCGGCCCAGGAGGTGACCACGGTCCAGCTGCAGCCGGCCCCGGAGGTGACCACGGTCCAGCTGCAGCCTGTGGCCGGCCAGATCTCCAGTTCCAGCGGGGGAGCTGTGAGCGCTGAGGCCCCCAACCTGCTGGTGGTGCAGAGCGGGGCGGCCGAGGAGCTGCTCACGGGCTCCGGCCCCGGGGAGGTGGGGGACGGCGAGGCCAGCGCCGGCATGGTCCAGGACGTCCTCTTTGAGACGCTGCAGACGGACGAGGGCCTGCAGAGCGTGCTGGTGCTGAGCGGGGCCGACGGCGAGCAGACCCGGCTCTGCGTGCAGGAGGTGGAAGCCCTTCCCCCCGGGCTGGCCGAGCCCCCGGCCCCCGGCCCGCCGGGCCAGAAGCTCCTCATCATCCGCAGCGCCCCAGCCACCGAGCTGCTGGAGAACGGTGGCGTCGGGGGAGGCGCCGCCATGCTGCAGCTCCTGGCCCCACCACCCCCGGGCCCGGCCTCTGCCCCCGCCGGGCTCCCCGCAGCCCCCGCCTCCCAGATGGTGCAGGTGGTCCCCGCAGGAGCCGGGCCTGGCGTCATGACCCCACAGCCCCTGCCCTCCATCCAGATTGTCCAGACTCTGCCCGCGGTCCAGCTGGTGCACACGTTTTGAGGAGAGCCACCGGCACCTCATCCTGCCCCAGCGGACCCCGGCCTGCTGCCTGGACTGGGGGTGGGGTGCGGGGGGTGGGCGGGGTTGGGCTGGGCTTGTTAATAAAGACCCAGAATCTCCTCCCGTCTTTTGTTTTCATGGGAGGAGGACGGGCGGGCAGTGTGGCGGCCCCGGCCCCCGCTGGGAGTCTTTCTGGCTCGCGGATGACTTGCTTTGCATCTTGGAGCGGGTCACTGCTTTGCGTGCGGCCCAGTTGCCCCATCCTTAAGAAGGCGTGGGGGTGGGGCAGGGGTCACTACAGCGAAGAGGTGTTGGAGCGAGAATCCAGGTAATGCCACTTATTCCCTGCTAGTCCATCCCACTCCTCCTCTTGTCTGAAAATGGGAGGGGGAGATCCTTATTCGGAGGGGCACTGCGAGTCCGGGCACCCCGGGGATTGGCGAGGTCCCAGGGGATGGCGAGGTGGTCGCCCGCGGGCTCGGATGCTGAGCGCTGCCCCCGGCCTCTCGCGCCAAGACCCCAGCGCCAATGAAAATCCATCCGCTCCCGTCACGGCCCCTCCCGCGCGCAGGTTGCTTAGCAACGAGGGGACGTCGGGAAGGCAAGTTGCGCTAACCCTCCGCGGGCCGGGTGAGTACCGCTCCGGGTGAGTACCGCTCGTCGTGCTCCCCCACCGCGACCCCCGCCGGCGTCCGCTCCCGTTGCCCTTCCCCCCAGACCCTTTCCCTCACTACTGCTCCTCCAGGAATCGGAGAGGTCATTTCCCGGACCCCCGGCCGGCTCCTAGCTCGCTGCCTCCGTCCCTCCCCGGCCCACGCCGTTCCTCCTCCACGCACGCCCCCCGCCCCCACCCTCCGGGGAGGCTGGCAACAGTTGCTACGGCCGAGAGCAGGCGGCGCCCCGCCTCCCTCCGTACGCGAGTTACGTCACTTCCGCCGGCGATCCCTTCTCGACTTGCTCTCCCCGCCACCTCTTGTCAAAGGATCGAAGTGACACGGGGAGGTGCTTGCAGGTCCTTGCTCCTGTGACGCAGGACGGGGACGACTGTGGAGGAGGGGCGCCGGGGCCCGGGGCGGAGGGAGCGTGGGACCCTCTCTGGCAAGTGGGGAAGGGGGTTCGTAGCCCCCCAGGGCAGCCCCGGCGTCCGGGGCTGCAAGGTGTTGTCGTGCACAGCGCGCTGGGAGAAGGGGGCAGGTCGCTGGACACCGCGGGGTGGGGGCTTCCCGGGAGACTTTAGGAAGGTCGCTGGGCACGGGTGCGCCTGCCCCGCCACGGTCCTCACTTGAGGGTCCTGAGAGTCCTCAGTGTCCTGCTACCCGCCCCTTGGGGGCCCTGGTGACAGAGGTACCCACCTACTGCTGACCTACTTTTATTCTCGTCAGGCGCACGACGCCAGCTCCCTTTTGGGGGCGGGGTCCCGGGGGCTGCCATGGCCCCCAGCCATCTGTCGGTGCGGGAGATGAGGGACGATGAGAAACCCTTGGTGTTGGAGATACTGAAGGTGAGAGCAGGGCCCGTGAGGCTGTGGCAGTGCAGGGGGCGTTGCAGGGGGCTCACCACCGCCCCTACCTGAGCCAGCCCTGACCCCTGGAGGGGTTCCCCTCAGCTACTTCCTTGCTTGGCTCCTCTCTAGTGCCTTCTCCCTGCGCGAGCCCCAGCCATACTGGAGGGTGTGGGGGCTGGTGTGCAGCCCCTAGTCCAGGGCCCGCAGCCCTCACTGCCTCCCTGGCCTCCTGCCTCCAGCCTCCAGCCAGCTCTGCATGCCAGCACTCTCTGCTGCCCAACCCAGACTCTGCCAAGCTCAGCCCAGCATCGGGCCTGGCCCTGCGGTCCCCTCCAGCTTCCACTTGGCCTCACAGTGGGCTCCCACTCGCGTCCTGTTCCCCCCTCCTCATCCTCCAATGGTCACTTCCCTGGTGCCTCACTGCCGCACCTCCACCAAACTGGGTGCCCCACAGCTCCTAACTCACTGCTTCATCCATTGTTAATTCATTCGTTCACTCAACACCCAGTGTGCTGGACTGGCTGCTGCCCACCATACTGCTTTCCCTTCACCTTTTGGGGTCCTCACACTGCCCCAGGCAGGGTCTGTCTTTTCTGCTAGTCCCAGGGACCATGGCTTGATGGAAGGCTGAGTCCCTTCTGCTCCTCCTGCTCACAGGCTGGCGTGAAGGACACGGAAAACCGCGTGGCCCTGCATGCTCTGACGCGGCCGCCGGCCCTGCTCCTCCTGGCGGCGGCCAGCAGCGGCCTGCGCTTCGTGCTGGCCTCCTTTGCCCTGGCCCTCTTGCTGCCAGTGTTCCTGGCTGTGGCGGCTGTGAAACTGGGCCTGCGGGCCCGGTGGGGCTCACTGCCTCCGCCAGGCGGCCTGGGGGGCCCCTGGGTGGCGGTGCGGGGCTCTGGTGACGTTTGCGGGGTCCTGGCCCTGGCTCCTGGCATGAACGCGGGGGACGGGGCCCGGGTCACTCGCCTCTCTGTGTCCCGCTGGCACCGTCGCCGGGGCGTGGGCAGGAGGTTGTTGGCCTTTGCTGAGTCCCGGGCTCGAGCCTGGGCCGGGGGCATGGGAGAGCCCCGGGCCCGGCTGGTGGTCCCTGTTGCCGTCGCCGCCTGGGGGGTGGCAGGGATGCTGGAGGGATGCGGCTACCAGGCCGAGGGCGGCTGGGGCTGCATAGGCTACATGCTGGTGCAGGAGTTCAGCAAGGACCTGTGAGGCCTGGGACGGGTGGGTGAGTAGCCAGCCCCTGCTGCCCACTGTGGGCCAGCCACTACAGCCCCCACCTCTGTGAGTCCCCAGCGCTGGCCCACACCTGCCGCCTGCAGAGGGCAGGAGCTGAGCTTGCTGCTGAAGTCCTTGCAGTGTGGGATCTGGCATTGACCTCAGAGCGGCGAACCCACCCCAGCCCTCTGGCCCCCTGAGGTCAGCCCGCCACCCCCTGCCTCCGACTCTGCACCGGGCTGCCTCCCGCCTGCACCGCCTGGGCCCTGTGCTGCAGGCCCGGCCAGGATGGAGGTCGCGGAGGCCCAGCCGCCTGGCAAGATCTGGGCGCTGGGACTTGCCAGCCTCCCTCCCCTCTCGGGGTGGATTCTTGTCCCTGGAACGGCTGAGGTGGGTGGGGGCGGGGCTGCCTGGGCCCTCAGGGACGCTCAGCCGAGGGGCACCCGGCCCGCCCACAGCCGTCCGGTTTTTCTACGGTTTGCTAATAAAGCCTGAAACTGCCGAGCGCCTGTCTCATCTCTGATGCTTTTTCCAGTTGTCTCCGGACACCCGCCAGCCTCCGTCTGGCTCCGCCTCCCCGGGTTGACATTAATTGTTGGGGGTGCTGGACGGGAGAAGGGGAGGCAGTGAGCTCGGGGCAGACCCAGCCCTGCCAGGCCTTCTGAGTCACGCTCCCCATTACCGAATTTTTTCCGCCTCCCAGCTGCCTGGTGAGGAGTGTGTGTGTGTGTGTGTGTGTGTGTGTGTGTGTGATGAGCACGTGTAGGCCCCATCCCAAGGCTTGGCCCTTGCCTTGCCATCCCCCACCCCAGGGCCCTCTGGCAACACTGACGCTCAGGCACTTTTCCCTCAGGTGGGGCCTGGGGGGCTTCACATTCAAATCCACCAGTGAGGTGGGGAACAGAGAGAGGGTTTTTCAGTCTCTTCTCCTAATGCAGGAAGTTCCTCCTGGTGTCTGACTGCAAGCCTTCCTGCTGGTGCAGGTCTACTAGGTCTACTCCGACCTCAGCCCCAGCAGTGGTCTGACCCGGGAGAGGAGGCAGGAGGTAGGCGCCCCCTCCTGCCCAGGTGGCCCCCATGCACACATTCCCCACCCCTGTCCCCCTGCCACCCCTAAGCATCTCTGAGCCCAGCACTTCACTGGCTGGAGCCTGCCTGGCCAGCTCCCGTCTCCCATGTGGGTGTTTGCAGTTGGACACCCTCCCTCCTGCCCGCCACCCCCCTCCTCCCTGCCTCAGCTGCTGGCCAGCCCCCTCCCGCCCCCTCCTGTCCCCTGCCGCCTCTCTCTTCCTCCTGGCAAAGCATCCAGCCCCTGCCGGCTGCTCCTCCTCAGTCCTGGGCGCCTCCCGGCAGGCGCTCCTCTCCGTCCCTCCCCCCCTTCCTGCTCTCCGTCCCCTTTCACCCCGTCCCCTGCCCCAGACTCTGCAGACATGAGGGTCCTGGCCTGCTTCCTCGGTGAGTGATCCGTCCTCCTGGGGGACTCAGGGCCTGGGGGACTCAGGGCCCCACCTCTGACCCCTTAGCTCATCCAGTTGAGGGACTCAGACTTCCGGGCCAGCCCCTGCTGCTCCAGGACACCCTGATGTCCGGCCACCCTGCTGAACCCCTCAGGGACCCAGACTCCCGCATGCTCAGGAGCCCGAGGGACCTGCCCCTGTGGGATCCCCAGCCAGTGACCTCTAGCTGAGTCCCTGTGGGAGCACAAAGGGCCGACCCAGCCCTGACTTCAGGGCCAGGCATCTGGGGCCCCATCCGCCCGGCGACCTGCGCCTGTCTGATCCAGGCCTCCGCCCAGAGTCCCGCTTCCCAGAGTGGGGTTCCTGGCTCAGCGGTGTGAGGATCCTGTGTATATGTGTGTGTGTGTGTGTGTGTGTGTGTGTGTGTGTGTGTTTGTGTGTCGGGCTCTCATGACGAAGGGCCTCCCTCACTGTCCACCCCACCCTCCCTTCCAGTGGCACTGGTGGGGATCCAGGCTGTTGGTAAGTGCCCCGGACGCTCCCAGGCCCCCGTCCTGCCCACCCAGTCCTGGCTTCACCCTCCACCAGGTCCCTGGCCACCCCTACTCCCCGCCAGAGTCCCCTGGGTGTCCAGCTGCATCACTCTGGGTAGCCAGGAGTCCAGGTTCAGGGTCCACGAGCAGGGCAGCCCCGGCCCCCACCGTCACCTTGGCCCCGGGTTTGGGTGCCCTCCCCGGCGTCACAGCCTTTCCTCCACCCCTCAGAGCGTCTGCGCCTGGCCGACGGTCCCCACGGGTGCGCTGGCCGCCTGGAGATCTGGCACACTGGGCGCTGGGGCACCGTGTGTGACGATGGATGGGACCTGCGGGACGCCGCCGTGGCCTGCCGGGAGCTGGGCTGTGGGGGGGCGCTGGCCGCCCCCGGGGGCGCCTTCTTCGGGGAGGGTGCTGGGCCTGTGTGGCTCAGTGAGCTGGCCTGCCGGGGAGGTGAGCGGCAGCTGGGCCTCTGCCCCCACCGCGGCTGGAAGGCCCACATCTGCTCCCACGAGGAAGACGCGGGCGTCGTCTGTGCAGGTGAGGGGGTCCCTGTGCCGCCTTCGGGGAAGCTCCTCTGATGACGACCCAGGGACCCCAAGGCCTTAGACCCCACACGTCTGAGCATGCAGCAGGCGGCACACCAGCTTCTGCTCCCTGCTCTGAGTCCAGTGTCTCCCTCCCTCTGTGGCCCCCAACTGACCAACACTGGGGTGGCCCAGCCCTGCCCTGCCCCTCTCCTAGGAATGCAAGCGGCCTCCCTACTCCCCACAGCTCACAGCTTGTTTCCCTGCAGGGCAGCGTGTGGCTAACTCGAGGGATGGCCCCACCTCCCCGCTGGACGGGGATCCGTGGCCAGGGCTGTCTGGGGAGCTGAGCCTCAGCTTGGAGGAGCCCCCGGTGACACCTGGTGAGCCCAGAGGACTTGGCACCCACCCCTGCCCAGGGCTCTTCCTCCTGCTGCAGCTGTGGGAGGCAGTCACTAAGCCCTCCCAGGGGACCTCCTGGGAGACACCCGCTGTCTCCTTCACAGACCGGGGAATTCTCCATCACCTCAGCCCCTCGGAAAGGGAGGCCTGGCCCCCAGGTGGCAGGGAGGAGGAGCAGCTTAGCCCCTGACCTCTGGCTGCCCCCCACCCAGCACCCCGCCCAGCCGGGAGCCCCCAGAACGGCTCCCGCAAGAAGAGCCCCCGGCCCAAGCAGGCCAAGTCCACCCGGGCCCCTGTGCTGACAACCGGAGCCCCCCGCCAAGGTAAGCTCCCTGCAGGTGTCCCCCCCTCAAATCTGGGCACCATGAGACTCTAGGCCCAGCCAAACCAGGATGCCAGATGTCCTCTCCCCAGCTAGCATCCTCGAAGGATTCCATCCCTCACTGCATCCCTTCCTTGGGGGCTCAGAGAGTCAGCCCAGTCTCCCTCTTCTTCCTGACCCCTACCCTGTCAGGAGACCCAGGTGTCCTGTCCTGCACAGGTCATGGCTCTCTCCCTTTAAGGGGCCACTGGGAGGCAGATCTCAGGCCACTGCACCCTCTAGGCCTCAGTTTCCTCAGGTGAAGACTGAAGAAGGGGTGTCTGTATCTGCCGCTCACCAGCTGCACCACCCTCCTGCCCGCCCCGCAGAGCGGCTGCGCCTGGTCTCAGGTCCCCACGGGTGCGCCGGCCGCCTGGAGGTCTGGCACGGAGGCCGCTGGGGCACCGTGTGTGACGATGGATGGGACCTGCGTGACGCTGCTGTGGCCTGCCGGGAGCTGGGCTGCGGTGGGGCGCTGGCCGCCCCCGGGGGTGCCCGGTTCGGGCCTGGTGTGGGGCCTGTCTGGATGGACGACGTGGGCTGTGGAGGAGGAGAACAGGCCCTCCGCGACTGTCCCCGAAGCCCCTGGGGCCGCAGTAACTGTGACCACAGCGAGGATGCCGGGCTGGTCTGCACTGGTACGTTGGCGGTGGGTGGCTGCCTCCCACCTCCCTCAAGTCCCAGTCCCTCTTTTCTGTCCTGGAACCTGCGGAGGGCCTGAACCCAGGGCTGCCCTGTCCTCTGCATGCACGACGCCCACCCTGGGAGCAATCCAACGCCCCCCTTGTCCGGGTGCTGTCAATGTTCTCTGGGGACTGCAGGAGTAGTGCTTGGGGCATGGGCTCAATGCTCAGCCCTGTCTGGGGCTTGGGCCAGTGACCATCTCTCTGAGCCTCAGTTTCCCTGATGGAGCAGTGTGGCTAAGAATGCCCACCTCAGGCTGGAGCTGAGTCCCTGGGTGCAAGGAGCCCTGTCTGTCCCTGGCCACTTGGTCAGCATGAGTGTCTCTCCTGTCCTCAAGGGACCTAGGTGGGAAGGAGGGAGTGACGGCAGTGACTTGGGGGCAGGGTGGGAGGACTGACTAGTGAGCCTCTACCTCCCTCTACACCCCCTCATCTACCCTGGGGTCTAGCTGTCTCTTGCTCCCACCCCAGTCCCCTTCCTCCTAGACCCCAGCAAGGGCCAGAGAGGGGGAAGCTGGGTAAGGGCTTAGAGGCGCCCTCCTTCCCTCCTTGCCCCTCCTATCTTCTCTCCTCCCACAAATATTCATGACACACCGTATCCATGGCTGGGCATGGAAACCACAAAAGAAGCCCCAGCCCTGGCCCTCCTGGACTGTGCAGTCCACTGGCTGCAGGGCCTCAGTGGTGTTTCATAAGTGCTGGACATGGGGTAGGATAGGCTGCAGATGCCTGCCCAGGAGGGGGTCAGAAATGCTGGAGTCAGCTGATGGGGGGGTGGAGGAGAAATGAGGACTTGACCTGAGTCCCTGCTGTGTGCCAAGTATCCTGAGCCTCACACACTCCCTGGGGTGACTTCCCTCTCTCTTCACAGATGTGGGACGGAGGCTCAGAGGGGTGACAGTGACAGAATGACCCAAGGTCACAGGCCTAGCAAGCCCCAGGCCCTGACCTCACCCCTCCAGGTCTGTCTGGACCCAGACCAAACGTCTGTCCTGCTGCAGTAGGGATGCGATGGGGTTGGAGACCAGGGGGACGCAGAGGGGTCAGAGTGGGGCAGAGGGCCTGTGGGGTGGGGTGGCGTCTTCCATGCCTGGCGTGGGGGCAGAGACGGGGCTTCGGTGCAGAGTCCACTGGAGGTGAGTGAGGCTCCGGACAGAAGAGGGGAGGCCGCTGGGGAGAAGAGAGAAGCACCAACAGTGCTGGGGCAGTTGGGGTGACACCAGCATCTCATTTAACTCCCACTGCAACCTGGGAGGGAGACATCCCATCCTTGTCTGCAAGTGAGGAAGTTCCAAGACGATTGCTTTGACTCCTCCCTCCATTTCTTCTCCAGAACAGGGACTGGGGCGACACCCCACTATGTCAGGGGTGGAGAGATGGGCTCCACAGGCCTAGGGGTGCCCAGTTCCTACCCTGGAAAGACCAAGCGGAAGTGTCCCCTAAGGCCAACAAGACTAGTGGCTCTCAAGGGGGCAGGGGGACCTCCCCCCCACTCCCCAGGGGATGCCAGGCAATGTCTGGAGGCACTTTGGTTGCCACAACTGGAGGGGCAGCTGCTGGCACCTGGTGGGTAGAGGACATTGCGCAGGACAGCCTCCATGATAAGGAACAGTCCGTATCCAGATGTCAGTGGCCCTGGGGTTTGGACTCCTGGTTTAGAGGACTGGGAAGCCACAGCTGAGAGCTGGGAGACGGGGGAGCGGGGATCAGAGTCAGTGCTCCCGACATTCCCGCCCCCCCAGAGGGACACACCCGCCAGCGTGGGCTTTGAGCCCGGGACGTCTGGCCGTGGAGCCTATTCCTCACTTGCAGACTGAAGATGGAAACTCGGCTTCCCTGTTTCCCCGGAGATGAGGCTGACCCACCCATAGCTCAGTCCCAGTGCGTCCAGCCTGGTCTCTTGACTGTGTCCCCTTCCCCCACCCAGGCCCAGCCCCCCGACTGCGCCTGGCCGATGGCCCCCACGGGTGCGCCGGCCGCCTGGAGGTCTGGCATGGTGGGCGCTGGGGCACCGTGTGTGACGACGCCTGGGACCTGCGTGATGCCGCCGTGGCCTGCAGGGAGCTGGGCTGTGGGGGGGCGCTGGCCGCCCCTGGGGGCGCCTTCTTTGGAGAGGGGTCTGGACCCATCATCCTGGATGACCTCCGGTGTCGGGGAAACGAGACAGCCTTGCGATTCTGTCCGGCGCGGCCCTGGGGCCAGCATGACTGTCACCATCGTGAGGATGCGGGGGCCGTGTGTGATGGTGAGGAGGCTGCGAGGGAAGGTGGGAGGGGGTTGAGGTGGCCCTGGAGTCGGGGAGAAGTGCCCCTCGCTCCCTCTATCCAAATTTCCCATGTTCCCCTCCTTTTCTCCTCTGTGAAACATCAGCAGTTCTCCACTCAGGGTGATTACCCAAGGGGACGTTGGGTAATGTCTGGAGACTTTTTTTTTTTGAGTTGTGGTCTCACTGTCACCCAGGCTGGAGTGCAGTGGCATGATCACGATGATCATAGCTCACGGCAGCCTCAACCTCCCACCTCAGCCTCCTGAACAGTGAAACTACAGGCACCACCACGCCCAGCTAATTTTTTAATTTTTTGTAGAGACGGGGTCTCGCTAGGTTGCCCAAGCTGGTCTCAAACTCCTGGGCTCAAGCAATCTGCCCACTTTGACCTCCCAAAGTGCTGTGATTACAGGTGTGAGCCACCATGCCTGGCCTGGAGACTTTTTTGATGGTCCTAACCGGGAGTGGGGTTGCTCCTGGCATTGGTGGATAGAGACCAGAGACGCTGCTCACCACCCTACAATGCCCAGCACGACCTGCATGGCAGAGAATGACTCAGCCCCAAATGGAAAGAGTACAGAGGCTGAGCCTCTGTCCTGGAGTAGCCTTTGTTGGCCCTGCCTCCTCTGCCCCAGCGAAAGCCTGTCTCCTCCCTGTAGAAGGTCACCTCCTTCTCTGTCACCCCCGAGATCCCAAAAGCCTCTCCCCTCTTTACTCCCTTGCTCCCCATTCACACTCTCCTCTGGTCAGGCTGGGTATGTGGGGGGCTTGGGCTGTCTTGCGGGGGATGGGGCTCAGCGGGAAGGGAGCTAGCTCCCTGCATGCAGCTGGGAGGATAGAGACTCAGTGAGGGGGCGGGGCAGAGGTGGGGGCACAGGCTCTGGGACGGAGGGTGGGCAGTCATCACTTCTTCCCCCACAGGCATGCCCCTGGGTGTTGTCCCTCCCACTGCCCCTGCAGTGGACAGCAACAGCTCCACGTCCAGGGAGGCAGCCTCCAGGCCTCTGACCACCATGGTGAGCCAGGCCCCGGGGACGGCAGATGTTGCACCTCCGCCAACTTCTCCAACAGCCCCGCGGGAGCCTGGGCCGGAAGCCGGTGAGTCCTTACTGCTCCCCAAGAAAACAGGTCCTTGCATCTGTTCCTCCCCCAGCTCTGAGACTGTCTCCCGGGGGCCCTCCTGCACAGCAAGAGGCGGAGGGTGGGAGCTCAGGCCCACTCAGAACAACACCAAGTTTAACTGAATGAATGCCTGCTGGCCTGTTCGGACACACGTGATCATTTTGGAACAAGGGACCCTGCCTTTTCGTCATTTACTGGGCCCCAAAAATTCTGTAGCATGTCCTAGAAGGAGAAAAGGATGATGGGCTGCGAGCCTGCCCTTGGGCTTTCGGCTTCCCAAGGCACAAGAGTGGCTGTGGACCTGTCCAGGGTACTCTGGCAAGTTCCCAGTACCAGCCCCGCTCCAGAATGCTCTTTGCCTTGGAGCTGCTGGCTCTTTGGCAGAGGGGGGCAATTGGTTCTGCAGCCTCCCCGCAAGTACTGATAGGCTGGATCAGTGGTGGTAGGTAGGTTTTTTGTTTTGTTATTTTGAGTCGGGTCTCACTCTGCTGCCCAGTCTGGAGTGCAGTGGCATGATCAGGGTTCACCACAGCCTTACCTCCTGGGCTCAGGTGATCCTTCCACCTCAGCTTCCTGAGTAGCTGGGACCACAAGTGCATGCTGCCACACCTGGCTAATTTTTTTGATTTTTTTTTTTGTAGAAATGGGTCTTGCCAAGTTGCTTAGGCTGGTCTTGAACTCCTGGGCTCAGCTGGGTGTAGTAGCTCATGCCTGTAATCCCAGCACTTTGGGATTGCCTGAGCCCAGGAGTTTGAGACCAGCCTGGGCAACGTGGCAAGACCTTGTCTCCACAATAAATCAAAAAATTAGCTGGGCATGGTGGCACATGCCTGTAGTTCCAGCTACTTGGAAGGCTGAGGTGGAAGGATCACCTGAGCCCAACAGTTCGAGGCTGCAGTGGCCATGAGCATCCAGCCTGGGTGACAGAGTGAGATTCCAACTCCAAAAAAAAGAACACCTGGGCTCAAGCTATACTCCTGCCTCAGCCTCGAAAGTGCTGGGATTACAGGTGTGAACCACCATGCCTGGTAGTTGTCATTTAAAAATATAGGTCTTATTATTATTCAGGTATGGTGAGGCCCACAGATCAAAAGATGATGGCCACCAATAGGATAGTTTATTATAGTCCTCAAGAAGAGGGAGGAATGTCGCGCCATGCAGGGTCACACAGGAAAGCATGGGATGGTCAGGAGGCAGAAGGCTTTAGTGTGGATTCTGCAGGGGGGAACAGGCGAGGTCAGGTGGCAGGCTTAGAATCCACCGGTTTGGATAAGTTCTGCCAGCCATGGGACATAAGGCTTGTCCTAAACTGTCTAGCAGCTGGCTCTGGGGTGAGGGCAAGTGCACCATGGCCCAGAGTGTGAGAGCGCAGTGGAGCAGGTGGCGGGGTATGGGCGCCGGGCTGAGGACTACACACCCAAGTCATTTACTGTCTCCGGGAATTAGCTAACCCTGGGAGGGGCCATCCTTCAGCTCAGCAAGGCCCCAACAAGTCAAGCATCAGGAATACAGAAAATAAAGGCGTGGTTAACACAGCTGTCTCCTCAAGGTTGGGAAAGGCCGAACAAAAGCAGCAACTTGTTTTCAATGTCATCATCATTTTTGGGGATCTCTTTCTCCTTTTTCTGAATAATAATAGTAACTACCTTTGAGCACATACTGGTGCATCATGACAGAAGCTGTTCCTAGTTCTTGCCATGTCTTAATCCAGGTGAAATTTGTACCTGCTGATGGTGTGGGTACCACTTGCTCTCCACACTAAACACAAGGCACACAATAAAAAAAACTGGAAATGCCAGTATTCAAGCAAAAGCAATTTGTTCCAGAGCCCACATTCTTTTTTTAAAAATTTGTGGTAAAATATACATGACATAAAATGTACCATTTTAACCTTTTTTTTTTTTTTTTTGAGTCAGAGTCTCCTCTGTCGCCCAGGCTGGAGTACAGTGGCACAATCACAGCTACCATAGCCTTGACCTGCTGGGCTCAGGCCATCCTCCCACCTCAACCTTCCAAGTAGCTGGAACCACAGGCATGCGCCACCACACCCAGCTAATTTTTTTCTTTTTTTCTTTTTTTTATGATAGAGGTGAGGTCTCACCAAGTTGCCCAGGCTGGGCTCAAACCCCTGGGCTCAGGCAATCCTCTCGTCTCCACCTCCCAAAGTGCTGGAATTACATTTTTAAGTTCAGTAGCATTAATTATGTTCTTATTGCTATGCAACCCTCATCACTCTCCAGCTCCAGAACTTTATCATCCCAAATGGAAACCCCACTCAACACTGACTCCCCCATTCTTCCTCCCTCCAGCCCTTAGCAACCACCATCCTACTTCCCATTTCTATGAATCTGATTTCTCTAGGTTCCTCATCTCAGTGGAACCATACAGTAATTGTCCTTTTGTGACTGGCTTATTTCATTTAGCATAATGTCCTCAAGGGTCACCCATTTTTTTCCTTCATTTTTTATGTATGTATGTATGTATGTATGTATGTATTGAGTCAGGGTCTCTCTCTGTGACCCAGGCTAGAGTACGGTGGCATGATTATAGCTCACCACAGCCTTGACCTCCTGGATTCAGGTAATTCTTCTGCTTCAGCCTCCCAAGTAGCTGGGACTACAGGTGTGTGCCACCACGTCTGGCTAATATTTTTTTCTTTGTTGAATTTCTAGAGAGGAGGTCTTTGTATGTTGCCCAGGCTGGTCTCAAACTCCTGGGCTCAAGTGATCCTCCCATCTTGGCCTTCCAAAGTGCTGGGATTACAGTAGTGTGAGCTACTGTGTCTGGCCTATTTATTTTCTTTTAAAGGCTGACTACTATTCCGTGGTATGTGTACAGACCATATTTTATCTGTCCATCCATTGGGTGGGTTCCACCTTTAGGCTATAGTGAATAATGCTGTTATGAATACAGGTGGACAAGTATCCATTTGTGTTCAGTTCTTCTGGGTGTTTACCTGGTATATATCCAAGTATACCTATATACACTTGGGTGTATACCTGGGTAACTCTTTTTGAGGAACCGCCAAACTGCGGAGTCCACATTCTTAATCATTTCTCTGTGCTCAAATCTTACTGAAATGGAAGAAAGGCCTTCTGTCTGTCTCCTTCCTCCTGCCCTGACCTTCCCAATCAAGAAATGTTCCCCTGCCCCCAGGGAGAAAGGAGCACATGGAGGGCTGCCTTCCAAGGAAGAGTCTCCACGATGGCACAAACTCTCTTTCTCTGTCCTCCTTATAGCTCTTTGTTAAACCTTTCATTCTCCCCCACAACTACCCTGCCTGCCCCAAAGGGGACTTTGTTTTCAGTCTCTCCTTGTGTAGTCTGGGTCTCTGCTGACCTTGGAGCAAGCAGTCCGAAGAGCTGAGTCTTTCATTTCTCTGCTTCAGGTGCTGCAGGGGTTCCCGGTCATGGATACGATAAAGTCTCATTTTCTTTTTCTTTTTCTTTTTTTTGAGTTGGAGTCTCACTCTGTCAACCAGACTGGAGTGCATTTTCTTGGCTCAGAATTCAAGATCCTACCTGACCTCCACATCCCCAGGTTCCAGCCAAACCCATGACTGCTGTTTCCCCAAATGCACCATGCCGTTCCTCGTCCTGGCCTGGCAGGTGCTGTACCATCTACCTTGGTACAGGACCTAGATTAGTTCTCCAGGGCTGCTGTAACAAGGAACCCCAGACCTGGTGGCTTAAACAACAGAAATGTATCATGTCACAGTCTTGGAGGCTGGAAGTCCAAGGTCAAAATGTTGGCAGGATTGGTTCCTTCTGAGGGGTGTTGGGGAGAATCTGTTCTAGGCCTCTGGAGGTTTGCTGGCAGTCCTTAGCTTGTAGACAAACCACCCTGATCTCTGCTTTCAACTTAGCATTCTCCCTGAGTGTAGATGCCCTCTTTTTACAATATGCCCTCTGGTCATACTGGATGAGGGCCCACTCTCATGATCTCATTTAAGCTTGACCACCTCTGGAAAGACCCCATCTTCAAATAAGACCACATTCAGAGGTACTGGGGGTCAGGACTCCAACATAGCTTTTTTTGGGGAACACAATTGACCCCATAAAAAGACACTTTTCTTTTTTCTCTCCTTGGCCCAACTCATCTCTCCAGGCCAAGCCCTGAGACTCCTCCATAGGGGAGTTGCCTTCCCTGGGCTGGGTTGAGCTAACTGCAGATGCCCCTGGAGACAGGGCTGCTGAGCTCTTCCTTGCCAGCTGCTGAGAGCCTGAGGGAAACAGGTCAGAGGTGTTATCACTGCTCTGATAAACCCAACTGGCCCGACTTGAGGACTCTCTTCTAAGCAGTGTAACTGCTTCCTGTCCAGTCCAGCACACCTTCCTTCTGCCTGGATTCTCTTCCACTCCCTCTGCTGGAAGAGACTTTCTCGAGAAGCCTTCTCCAGCTTCCGCAGGCAGGACTTTTCTTTCCTTCCCTTTGTGTGTTTCTGTCTATGCATACTTCCCCTACTCCAGTTAGCTTACTGAGTTGTCACTGAGTGTGTGCATTACGTCCCTAAAGACTGTGAGCATTTCAGGGCAGAGGCTGTGCCTGGTTGTTTTTTTTTTTTTTTTTGAGTTGGAGTCTCACTCTGTTGCCCAGGCTGGTGTGCAGTGGCACACTCATGGCCACCCCAGCATCGACCTACTGGGTTCGGCGATCCTTCGCCCTCAGCCTTTCAAGTAGCCAGCACTACAGGCGTGTGCTACCACAGCCAGCTAATTTTTTATTTATTGTAGAGATGAGGTCTCGCCAAGTTGCCCAGGCTGGTCTCGAACCCGCGGGCTTAAATAATCCACTTGCCTCAGTCTCTCAGATTGCTGGGATTATAGGCTTAGCCACAGAGCCTGGCCTGATTCTTAAACAACAACAAACTTTATTAAACTAAGAATCATGACAGGAAATTAAAGTTGTTAAACAACTGCATAAAAACAGGCTCCTGACTCAATTTTTTCTTTTCTTTTTTTTTTTTTGAGTTGGAGTCTCACTCCGTCTCCCAGGCTGGAGTGCGGTGGCATGCCCATGGCCACCGCAGCCTTGACCTCCTGGGCTCAGGCAATCCTCCCACCTCAGCCTTCCAAGTAGCTGGAACCACAGGTGAGCGCCACTACACCTGGCTAATTTTTTTATTTTTATTTTATTGTAGAGATGAGGTCGCACCAAGTTGCCCAGGCTGGTCTTGAACCTCTGGACTCAGGCAATACTCTCACCTCCACCTCCCAAAGTGCTGGGATTACAGGTGTGAGCCACCGTGCCCGGCGACAATTTTTTCTTTTAATTGTGGTAAAATTCATATAACATAAAGTCAACCATTTTAAAGTGTACAAGTCAGTGCTATTCAGAATGTTGTACAACCACTACCTATGTAGTTCCAGAACATTTTTATCACTCCAAAAGAAAACTCCTGTACCCACTAAGTAGCCATTCTTCCCTCTCTCCAGACTCTGTCAACTATCATTCTGCTGATTCTGAATTTGACTATTTCAGAGACCTCATGTGGGTGGAATCGTGCAGTATTGGTCTTTTTGTGTCTGGCTTGTTTCATTTAGCAGTCCCCTCAAGCGTCATTCATATTGTTGCATGGTGTAATTTCCTTTTTTTTTAGAGGCTGACTTGAGTTTTATTGGTTGTATAGACCACATTTTCTTTATCCATTTATTAAATTCTTAGCCCATTTTTAATTAATTTATTTATTTTGATAAAAATAAGGTCTTGCTCTGTCGCCCAGGCTGGAGCACAGTGGCATGGTCATAACTCACCACAGCCTTGAACTCTCAAAAGACCATTTTAAAATAGAATTGTCAGGTGAAGAGACTCACACCGGTAATTCCAGCATTTTGGGAGGCTGAGGCGAAAGGATTGCTGGAAGCCAGGAGTTTGAAACCAGCCTGGGCAACATAGTGAGACAATGTCTCTACAGAAAATTAAAAAAAAAAAAAAAAAAGCTGGGTGTGGCAGCACACGCTTGTCATTCCCGGGAAGCTGAAGAGGAAGGATTGCCTGAGCCCAGAATGTCAAGGCTACAGTAAGCTGTGATCGTGTCACTGCACTCAGCCTGGGTAATGACTAAGTACACCAACTGAAAACAAAAATAAAATTATTAGGTTTTTTTGCTGTTAAGATGTAGGAGTTCCTTACATATTTTAGAGATTATTCCCTTATCAAATATATGGTTTGCAAATATTTTCTCCCATCTGTATATCGTCTTTTCACTCTGTTGTTTCCTTTGCTGTGCAGAAACTTTTTGGTTTGGTGTAGTCCCACTTGTATATTTTTGTTCTTGCTGCCTGTGCTTTTGGGGTCATATCCGTGAATTCATTACCAAAACCAATACCACCTTTGTTTTACCTACTCATACATCGAGAAACATTTTTGACATTTCTATCTTTTGGCTATTGTGAATAGTGCTGTTATGAACATTCACATACAAGTATCTGTTTGAATACTTCCGTTTATTTTGGGTGTATCCCTCATAGTTGGATTTCTGGATTATATGCTAATTCTATGTTTGGCTTTCTGAGGAATCACCAGACTGCCTCTTTGTCCCTTGTGCCTAATACAGGAGATGACACAGAAAAGGTCTAAGTAAATACTTGCTGCCTGGGAGGAAGGATGGATGAGTGAGGGAAATCCTAGATGGACGGATGGGTGGATGTGTGGGAAGAAGGGTGGAGAGAGGGAATGGTGGGTGAAGAGTCAGAAGGTTGAACGGCTTCCCTGAGCCTCTAATTATTTGGGTCTCTTCTACCCAGGGTCCCCCCAGCTGCGCCTGGTGGCTGGGCCCAGCAGATGCTCAGGTCGGCTGGAGGTGTGGCATGACAGGCGCTGGGGGACTGTGTGTGACGATAGCTGGGACATGCGGGATTCAGCCGTGGTCTGCCGGGAGCTGGGCTGTGGTGGACCTCGACAACCGGACCCTGCTGCTGGCCGCTTTGGCTGGGGCGCAGGCCCCATCTGGCTAGATGATGTCAGCTGTGTGGGGACCGAGGCTTCGCTGTCCAACTGCCCTGCTGCTCCCTGGGGGAAGCATAACTGCGCTCACAATGAGGATGTTGGGGTCACCTGCACTGGTAAGGAGACCCTAGAATCTGCTGACTCTGGCTGGGCTCTGTGACTCAGCCTGTAATCCCAGCACTTTGGGAGGCCGAGGCAAGTGGATTGCCTGAGCCTGCCGGTTTAAAACAGCCTAGGCAACTTGGTGAGACCTCGTCTCTACAATAAATAAATAAATAATTAGCTGGGCATGGTAGCACGTGCCTGTAGTTCCGGCTACTTGGAAGGCTTGGTGGAAGGATCACTGGAGCCCAGCAGGTCAACACAGGGGTGACTGTGAGTGTGCCACTGCACTCCAGTCTGGGCGACAGAGTGAGACTCCAACTCAAAAAAAAATCTGCTGACTCTAAGAGGGCTTCCTGGAGAGGGAAACAGTACTAACATTGGCACTAACATTGATTGAGCACTTCTTAAGTCCCAGCCCTGTCCTGGGTGTTTTCACACATGTGATCACATTTAAACCACATAATAAGTCTAGGTTGGTGAATGTTATGCCCATTTTACTGATAAAGAAGCTAGGCAAGAGAGGTTAGGTAATTTGCCCAAGGTCACACAGCAACTAAGTGGCAAAGCTGGGACTCCCACTCAGAGAAGCTTCTTCCAAGAATCAAGGAAGTCTTCCACAAAGAAGGGAGTTTTAACCATCTTTAGGTGGAAGAAAGCAGGGCACTGGGAGATGGAGAGAATTTAAGTGAGGGCCAGTTAACATAAACTCAGGCAATGCATATGTTTGTTCATTCATTCACTGATATCTGTTGAGGCCTATTACTAAGTGCCAGCCACTAAGCGAGGTACTCAAAATGGAATGAACATGATCTTGGTCTTTGAATAGCTCACAGTTCATGGAGAGGAAGAGATGCACAAACAAATTATTGTAAACCCATGTGACCCATGATAGTTGGAGAGGTCACCACAACCATTCTCAGGCTCCATAGTTTGCTAGGACTCACAGAAACCAAAGAATCTGTTATACTCAGGATTAGGGTGAAAGGTATACAGTGAAAGGAACAGACTAAAATCAGCCAAGGAAAGAGGCACATGGGGCAAGGTTCAGGAGAGACCAGGTGTGAGCAACTGTCCTCGCCCAGTAGAGTTGTGTGGACAGCACTTCATTCCCCCAGCAATGATGTGTGACAACACACATGAAGTCTCGCCAATCAGGAAGCTGCCCTGAGCCTTGGTATCCAGAGTTTTTAATAGGGGCTTGGTCACTGAGACATGGCTGACCAAAAGTCACATTGTTAGATGATCTGGCATGGACCAAGTCCCCAGGTAAACAAAGAATCTCTTATTTCCTATGACATTCTGAAGGCTTAGAAATCACCTCCTAAGAGTCAAGGGCAAAGGGCCAAAGCTTTCTTTGGGCAAGGTTAGTCCTTTACTGCACACGTGCTAATCAGGAAGATATAAAATGAACAGTGGTGACTCAGGATGGAGTCATCAACTCTGTTTGAAGCTAAGGTCCCTTTCCCCCTTCCATGGGGGACCAGAAAAGGGTTTTAAGCTGGAGAGTGGCCTGTCAGACCTAGATGCTCCTCCAGTGGTCGGTGAGAACTGACAGGTAGGGAGACCTGTTAGAAGGTACAGGGTCTGTGAACTGAAGTAGAAGCTGAGGAGATGGGGTGGAGGTCGGGTGTGAGGGGATGAAGGGGGCCAGTCACATCCAAATTGTAAGAAGGTGGAAGATGGTTTCAGGTCTGGCTTGCCAGTCTTCTCAGGGTCTGACACAGTGTCTGGCTCCTGAGAGGTGCTAAATATCTGTGACATGAATGAACGTGCGAATGAATGAATTAGTGGGAACTTGGTGACCGACTGGAGAGAGGAGGGGTCTGGATGGAGGATCCTGTCACCATGGTGTCTCCACCTTCTCTTCCCTCTCTACCTGCCCTGCAGGGCCCCCCGGCCTGGACTCCATCTCTGACCCCTTCAGTTGGAGCTGGGTCCCTGGGCTAGGTAGAGACCGGGATGCCTGGCTCCCAGGAGAGCTGGCCACCAAGCCCTCCGCAAGTCTGACTCCCAGTGTTCCAGAGAAAACAACCATGAAGGTCCCAGGGAAGATGCCTAAGAGTACTAAGAAGTGGGTGACGAAAAATACAAAGAAACCAACCACTCAACCCCCTGGGATGCCAACCACTAATCACTCCAGGGGCCCAAGCACCCAAAGCCCCCCAGAACTAACCTCACAGACCACTACAACTCTGACCACTGAGGCCTCCCACAGATGGACCCCACATACCACCATCACGCTAACTCCTCAGGCGCCCTGGGAACAGACCACTAAGATCATGGTAATGCCGACCACTCACAGCCCCCGAGAAACGACCTCTGAGCCCACCATCAACAGGATCCCTCAGGCCTCCCTGGAGTCATCCACCAAGATCCCAGCAGAAGGGTCTCCAGAGTCACCTCAAAACCCAGCCCCCTCCCCCACTGCAAGCACCCCTGGGGAGTCAGGTGAGCGGTGTGAGGGGAGTGGGAGTGAAGGGAAGAGGCTGGTCTCTTTCCTGACCTGAGACCTTCCACGCAGGCCTGTTTCGGGTTCGTCTGGCTGATGGGCCCAACCGGTGTGCTGGTCGGCTAGAAGTATGGCATGCTGGACGCTGGGGGACAGTGTGTGATGACAACTGGGACCTGCGGGATGCCACTGTGGCCTGCTGGGAACTGGGCTGTGGAAAGGTCCGGCCCCGTGTGGGCAAAACGCACTATGGCCCTGGGACCGGGCCCATCTGGCTGGATGACATGGGTTGTAAGGGAAGTGAGACCTCATTGAGCGACTGCCCCTCGGGGGTATGGGGGAAGCACAACTGTGACCATGAGGAAGACGTGGGGCTCACCTGCACTGGTAACAGGGGACGGCGGGGCAAGGGGAGGTAGCTGAGAGAATGGATCCAGGTGGGGACAGGCGACTACATCATGGTGGAATCTACAGACCTGGGATCAGGGTAGGGGATCCCAGAGTCGCCCCAGAAGATTCTGGGGGGGGGGAGGAGAAGCAGCAAGGATCTCTGAGACAGGCTGCATGGTTAACTGTTACTCAATTTCTCTCAAGGCTATGCCAACGATGATGATTATCCCCCCTGGACCTGGGACCCCACCTCAGGAGAGGATCTGAGCAAGGGGACCACCGTGGCAGGGGTGCCTGAACACACTCTCTCCTGGGGTACCACCAGGCGCCCAGGGATCCCCTCGTCGGCAACAAGGCGCCTGCCAGACACAGGTGAGGGGCCTCCATTTGCCTCCCTGCAGGATTTCTAGAAAGACTCTTCTAAAAGAGCTGACTGAGGTCTCAGGGATGCTGGACGGGTTTTCCTTATCACTAGAGAACCCAAAAGTGATCTCTCCTTGGGCTGGGCAGAGACACTCTCCTCCAGAGCCCAGAAGAGAAGAGCATCTAAGCAACCAGGCGAGGCTCTCATAAATCTCGACCCAGAGTCCACGGCCAAGGGCCACCGTGTCACCATGTCATCATCCCCACTCCCCCAAGCAAGTGAAACCTTACCTGTTCATGTAGCTTGTGCTCTGGTCAGGGTCAGGCTATGGCTGAGATAGGAGCAGGACTCTGGCACAAGGCTTCTCTCCCTGACCTGCAAGAGGCAGTCCCTGGGCCTGACCCCCTCCTTCTGGCCAGGGGGGTAAACCTCCCACTCCACAGCTCAGTACCCTTGCTCCATGGCCTCTGTCCTCTGTCTGTCATGTCTCCTTCCATCTCTGCTACCACACCACACCTGGGGTCTTAACTGGCCTTGGCTCCCATGTTGCTGCCACTAGCATATTCCCCCACCCCTTCCCTGCCTCTTTGTGTCCCCATGTCCCTGTCTTTCAGGGCCTCTCCTGATCTGTCTGCTGCTCTTTCCCACACTGTTGCTTTTCCTTTCCTTTCTTTCATGAATCATGAAAGAAAGGAAAAGCAACAGTGTGGGAAAGAGCAGCAGACAGATCAGGAAACTCTCATGGTTTCTATTTCTCACTCCATTTTTTTCATGGTTGATTTCTTTTTTTTCCTCTATGCTGTTCTCTTTTTCTTTCATTTTCAGTTTCTTGCCCTCATCATCTCTAACACCTTTTTTCACGGTAATTTCTCTTGTTCTCTGTCATCTTTATCATTTTTTCCTTTATAATAGAGATGGAGTCTAGGTGGTCTCAATCCCCTGGCCTCAAGTGATCCTCCAACCTTGGCCTCCCAAAGTGCTGGAATTACAGGCATGAGCCCTCATGCCTGGCCTCATTTTTTTTTTCTTCTTCCATCGCCAGTTTCACATTCCTATTATTTATTTTTCCCTCTTTTTCTTTTTTCCGTTTTTCATCATCATCACATTTGTTACCCTATTTTTCACGATCATTTTCTCTGTCTTTTCTCCTGTCTTTCTGTTTTTTCTTTCATGATTTATCTCACACTCTCATCTTTATTTCTCACTCGATTTTTCCAATTTCTCTTTCTCCTGACTTTTTGTTTTCACTTTGTTTCTCACTCTAATCATTTCTTACTCTATTTTTCATGATCAATTTCCCTTTGTCTTTTCTCCCGTATCTTTCTGTTTTCTTTCATTATCAATGTGTTGCTCTCATCATCTCTATTTTCCACTCTCTTCCCCCACAATTTCTATCTTTTCCCCTATGAGTCTTTCACTTTACTTTCATTTTGTTCCTCACCCTCATGGTCCTGATTTCTTTTTTTTTTTTTGAGTTGGAGTCTCTGTCGCCCAGACTGGAGTGCAGTGGCCGCTCCCGGCCACCGCAGCCTCAACCTGCTGGGCTCCAGCGATTCTTCCGCCTCAGCCTTCCAAGTAGCCGGAATTACAGGCATGCGCTACCACGCCCGGCTGATTTATTTATTGTAGAGATGAGGTCTTGCCAAGTTGCCCAGGCGGGTCTCGAACCCACGGGCTCAGGCAATCCACTCACCTCAGCCTCCCAAAGGCGTGGGACTACAGGCTGAGCCACCGAGTCCAGCTGGTCTTGATTTCTAACTCCATTTTTCACGATCAGTTTCACTGTCTTTTCTCTCATACATTTGTTTTCTTTCATTATCTATGTGTCACTCTCATCATCTCTAGTTTTCGGTATTTTTTTCCCCCACAGTTATTATCTTTTCCCCCCTGGGTCTTTCTCTTCTTTCATTTTCATTTACTCACCCTCATCGTCTCTATTTCTCACTCCATGTCTCAGGGTTAACTTCTCTATCTTTTTCCTCTGTGCTGTTCTTTCATTTTCAGTTTCTCACCCTCATCATTCCAACACTGTTTTTTTCATGGTCACTTCTCTTGTTTTCTCTCACCATTTTCATTTTTTTCTTTCATTGGCAGTTTCAGACGCCATCATTTCTCTTTCACTCTGTTTTTCTTTTTCATTTCTCATCATCATCACCTGTTTCTCATCCCATTTTTCATAGTCATTTCTCTTTTGTTTTTTCTTTCAGTATCAATTTCACACTCTCACCATCTTCATTTTTCACTCTATTTTTCCAGTCATTGTCTCTATATTTTTTCTCTGTCTTTTGTTTTCACTTTGTTTCTCACCCTCATCATTCTATTTCCCAGTCCATTTTTATGATCAATTTCTATTTGTCTTTTTTCCCCGTGTCTGATTTTTTCTTTCATTATCAATTTCTCACTATCGTCATCTCTATTTTTCACTTTTTTCCCACAGCAAATTTCTATATATCCCCCCCTTTCTCTTTTCTTTCAATTTCTCACCCTCATTGTCTCTATTTCTCACCCCATTGTTCATGGTCAGTTTCTCTTTTTCCTCTGTGCCATTCTCCCTTTTTCTTTCACGTTCAGTTTTTCACCCTTATCACTCTAATGCCTTATTATTTTCGTGGTCATTTCTATTGCTCTCTCTCACCATCTTCATGTTTTCTTTCATTGGCAGTTTCACACTTCTACTATTTCTTTTTCCCTCTGTGTCATTCTCTTTAGGTTTCCTATCATTTCCTGTTTCCTGCTCCATTTTTCATGGTTGATTCGTCTGTTCTCCTGTGTATTCCTGCTTCCTCCACGACCACGTTCACTCTCATCGTCCCTACTTCTCACAGTCTACTCCCATGGGACTGCCTCTCGTTATCTTTTTTTTTTCCATCCCTGCTCCTCACTGTCCCCTCCCCCATGTCTCCTTAACCTTTTGTTTTCCATCCCCACTCCTCACTATCCCCTCCCCCCATATCTCCTTATCCTTTCTGTCCCTACTCCTCACTATCCCCTCCCCCACATCTCCTTACCCTTTTCTGTCCCCACTCCTCACAGTCCCCTCCCCCACGTCTTCTTACCCATTTCTGTACTGACTCCTCTCTGTCCCTGCCCACCTGCGTCCCCTTATCCTTTTCGTTTTCTCTTACCATTGTTTTCTGAGTTTGTCTCTTCCCCCACCCCGCTCCTTTCCATCTCCCTCTTTCTCCTCTGTGGTCTGCAGCTTTCTCTCCCCGGCTGTCCCCTGCCTCCTGCCTGTTTCCCCCGCCGTCCCTGTCACCGCCCCCCCACCCTCTGTTTCCTCACGGGCGGCTTCACCCTCCAGGTGGCTCCAGCTCTCCCTCCATCCCGCTCTTCTGGCCTCTCGCGGCCCGGCCTGGCCGGGGTCTGCCCCTGCTACCGCCCTGCACCCTCCGCCTGTGCCCTCCTCACGGGTGCGCCGGCCGGTGCCCTCAGGAGGATCTTGCCACCCGCGCCCTTTCCCGCCTTTTTTTGCTCTGTCTACGCATGCGCATGCGGGGCGGAGCCGGAAGTGGGAGGGCAGGCTGGGCAAGTCTTCATCTGCTACGCTCCTCGTGGTGTCACTGCGCACTGCGCCTCCTGATTGGCCGGCCGGCATGTGCCCGCGGTAACAATAGCTGGGTGTAGAGCAAAGAGGCCCCATCCAGCCTTGCCCTGGGGAGAGGGAGCGGGGAGCAGGTCCCGGAGGCGTCATGACTTGGGGTGAGTGGGCTGGGTTGTGAGTTGGGGCTTATCATCCCCGGGTTTCAGAACCGGAAACGGGAGCTCGGGGAGGTGATGCTCCGCGTTCGAAGGTTATCCGGGTCCCGGAGCCTTTGAGTGCCGCAGAGCCGCCTCCCTGTCCCACGGCGCCCCCTCGTGGTGGAGACCGGCAAATGCTGGGTCCTGCCCGGGGGACCCTTCGCGGCTCACGGGTCACCCAGGCCCGGAGCCCGAGGCATTGCAGGATTGCAGACCGCCCAGGGAAACCTAAAGACAGCCGTAAGCACGGCCTTCGCGGTGCGAAGACTTGGAGGGAGGCGCAGGGTGGACGGTGGCAGAGAGCACAGGCGCAGATTCATGTCTTCAGCTGCAAGGCAACCTTGGCAAAATGGCTTGGCTTCCTTCCTCTGGGGAAGAAATGGGGCTCCAGGGTTGTTGGAAAAACTCAGGGAGGCTTGCTCGCGGCTGGGTGTGGGTGACTCCAGGGGGACACTGAGTTCCAGATGGGGGCAAAGGTGAGGCCCAGGGAAGGTCAGTGCTCACTCGGGAGCCACGAGCGGATTCTGTATTAAGCGAGTTCATACACGGTACTCCTGGGCCTAGGAACTTTTGTGTGCTGAAATCCTTGGAAGCTCGAGTCCGGAGCCCAGCTCATCGTGGCTCCACTGGGATGAGAACTCGCCAGGTGACATCGGGTCTCAACCCAGCCAGCAACATGAGTGTGAAGTCGTTCAAACCCACAGAATATTTGGTTGTCCTTTGCTGAAAACGAACAATGCTGCATCCAGGGAAGGAGTGATTGTTTGTGGGAGAGAAATCGAGGAGAGCCTCACAGAGGGGATGGTGTTATCCCACCAGCAGACACAGGGCCGAGGGCATTCTCAGAGGAATATATAGGCACACCAACTTCTGGGGGTTGAACCGATGGAGTTGGGCGATGGGCAGGGTTGGTGAGGAGAGTGAGGGAGGAGAGGGGGACCTGCCTTCTACTGGGGTTGGGTGCACAGGAGCCAGGGTGGGGATTGCAGGCAGCTTCAGCCCTGCCTCCTGGAGCTCCCAGGAGTGCCTGGGTTGAGGTTGCAGCCTAGCAAGATGGAATGTGAGGCTGTGGGCATGGGGAAGGCCATGCTGACCCATAGTTGTGTCTCACTTGTCCCACCATGCCCAGCTGGGACAGGAGGGGAACTCATGCACTCCTGGTGTTGCAGTACACGATCCCTGCATGACATCATGCAGAGAAGAGGACCCAAGGCTAAATGCAAGATTAAATTTAGCGGTTGGATGGTGTGGTTTTTCACTCCTTCCTCCCCACATATCCATATAGGACAAGTACTATCCTTAGTCTCATTGTACAGACAAGGAAACTGAGGTACAGAGAGCTCAGGTGAGCAAAAGGCAGAGCCTGGATTCAGACTCCAGATTCACACCTTGAACCGCTCCAGCCACGATGACTGGGAAGGACAGAATTCACTCTGGAGAATCCAGGGAGCAGAGAGCAGGTGGTGGCCTCATCCACGGGGTTGGGGGAGGCTCCTGGGGCTGCAACCTTGGAACCAAATCCCAAAGTGAATAATAGCTCACCAAGGGTGAGCATGGCAGCTCATGCCTGTTATCCCAGCACTTAGGAGGCCGAGGCAAGAGGATTACCTGAACCCAGGCATTCGAGACCTCGTCTCTACAGTAAACACAAAAATTAGCTGGGCATGGTAGTATGCACCTGTGGTTCAGGCTACTTGGAAGGCTAAGGCGGAAGGATCACCTGAGCCCAGCAGGTCGAGGCTGTGGTGGCCGTGAGCATGCCACTGCACTCCAGCCTGGACGACAGAGTGAGACTCCTACTCAAAAAAAACAAAAACAAAAAAAATCTCACATCAAAGCTGTCTTCCTATGAAAATGTCAGCCTGCAATTGCAAAGTGCTCTGTATTCTCAAAATGTACTGTCTGAAATTTGGCTTCTTACTCTCACACAGGTATTTACACTGTAACTACTCCATACATATGCCTCCTGACCCCATACTGTTTCTACATTTTTTTTTTTTTTGAGACAAGGTCTGGTTCTGTCACCCAGGCTGGAGTGCTGTGGCATGATCACGGCTCACTGCAGCCTCCACCTCCTGGGCTCAAATGATCCTCTTGCTTCAGCCTCCAGTGTAGCTGGGATAACAGGCATGAGCCTCTATACCCAGCTAATTTTTAAAATATTTTGTAGAGACAGAGTCTCATTGTGTTGCCCTGGCTGGTCTTGAACATCTGGGCTCAAGTGATTCTCCCGCCTTGGCCTCCCAACAGTGCTGGGATTCCAGGTGTGATCCACGGTACCCTGCCAATGCTCCTGCCTCCTCTAGCAACTGAATACTGTGCACAGAGACATCAGTCCTGCACACACCCTTTTTCAGCTCGCCTCCTCCATCCAACCTTAAATTTTGAGGCCTCATGACTGCCTGGCTATGTCCCTTCCTAGCTAGGTGGGCAAATAACTTCTCTGTGACTTGGTTTCCTCATCTGTAAAATGGAAATCATTATGGCATCCATTTCATGGGGTCACAGGGCCAGGCACACAATAAGCGATTCTTTGCATTAAAATACAGCAACTCAGTTCCTTCTTTTTTTTGAGTTGGAGTCTCACTCTGTCACCCAGATTGGAGTGCAGTGGCCGCTCCTGGCCACCGCAGCCTTGACCTGCTGGGCTCCGGCAATTCTTCCTCCTTAGCCTTCCAAGTAGCTGGAACTACAGGCGTGCGCTACCATGCCTGGCTAGTTTTTGATTTATTGTAGAGATGAGGTCTCACCAAGTTGCCCAGGCGGGTCTCGAACCCGCGGTCTCAGACAATCCACTCACCTCAGCCTCCCAAAGGTGCAGGATTACAGGCTGAGCCACCGAGCCCGGCTAAGTTCCTTCTTTTTAACATCTGTATAATATTCCACCATATGAGATGCAGCCATATTCATATGGCTAATTTTTTTATTTGTTGTAGAGACAAGGGCTTGCCAAATTGCTGATCTCGAACCCGTGGGTTTGGGTAATCCTCTCGCCTCCGCCTCACAAAGTACTGGGATGACAGGCATGAGCCACTGTGCCCGCTTCAATGTGAGTTCTTAATGGCATTTTCCCCGCACCCAGCATCTTGGAAAGAAGTTGTTAGTGATTCACTACTAATGGTTTTCTCCCTAAACTTTTTTGTTTGCTTGTTTGTTTGTTTAAATTAATAGTACTGGCCAGGCATGGTGGCTCACACATGTAATCTCAGCCTGGGCAACACAGCAAGACCCTGTCTCTAAACAATAAAATAATTCATGAATTAAAAGTACCACTAATGGCTTTTAAAATTCCTTAGTTAATAGCACTGCTAATGGCTCATTAAGTAGGATGTTACAGCTGTCATCTTGGGTATTTAATAGGAATGGAACGGTATTTAATTAAGCTTGGTTAGTTATGGGGAGGCGTGACTGAGCTGTCCACAGCGCCTGACTTTGGGGTGAAGTGGGGCCCCCTCATCCTATTAGTGTGCAGTGTATCAGCAGGTGACGGAGCAAGGGATTCTGTAAGCAGGACAGCTAGCCACAGAGCTCACAGTGACACCAGCAAACGTGCCTCGGGTTGTGGATGCTGCCCTCCTGCCTGGCTGTGTGTGTCTCAGCAGGCTCATTGGGTAGAACACGGAGGGGAAGGGAATTCTAGGCGGGGCCAAGAGCAGGGCCAGAGGCCAGGAGGTATGAAAAGACTGGATGACAGGCATCCAATGGGAGCAGTGTGTGGACCAGACAGTGGGAAGGATGGTGCCAGCGGGCGGTCTGTGAAGACAGATGAATAGGCACGTGGGCTTGATGCCATGGGTGGTGGGGACTTGGGGAAGGATTTGGGGCAGTCTCTGCATCAGAAGAAGACCTCTAAGGTCAGTGTGGGGGGACAGGGTCACAGAGGAAGTTGGTTTGGTGATTCAGGTGAGTAAGAACCACCAAGGTAGTGGGATGGAGTGTTTTGTTGGGGTGATGAAAATGTTCATTTTGTTTGTGAGACAGCAGCACAGCCTTGCAAATATGCTGAAACCCACTGAAACTTGCTGGGACAATGTAGCAAGACCCCATCTCTACAAAAAAATAATTATCATCAAAATAATTAGCCGGGTGTAGTGGTACGTGACACTCTGGAGGCTGAGATGGGAGGATTGTGTGAGGCCAGGAGCCTGGGCAGCCAAGCAAGGTTCTGGTCTAAAAAAAAATTTTGTTAAACCACTGAATTGCACACTTTAAGTTGGTGAATTGTATGATACGTGAATTCTGTTTCAAGAAACCAGTTGTTAAGATAAGCTTTTTGATCAACCAAGCTAGAAATCTGAATGATCTTTCTAGTCTCCCTAAATAAAATGGCATATATGTTATAAATGCATATGTTATATAAAAAGGTTATTACATAGAGATTATCCAAGTGTATTTGGCCAAAAAACATAGGAAAAATAGTGTTATAGAAATGTCCATTAGTAAAGATATTATAGACTTTTTCCTCCTAGGGCAGAGGCCTCAGGGAGTTGAAATAATAAATGCCTTTATTTTATAAGCTAGTTTAGTGACAGTTTGTGTTATTGTAGCCAAGGGCATCCTAATGAATCTGGAGAAGGCCGTGAGATGGGGGAAGAGGCCATGAGATCGGAGAGGAGGCTGTGAGATCGGGAAGGAGCCTGTGAGATCGGGAAGGAGGCTGTGACATGGGGGAGAAGGCCATGAGATCAGGGAGGAGACTGTGAGAATGGGGAGGAGGCTGCAGGGATGGCCCAGCTGAGGGAGGATCATGCTGGTCCCAGGGCCAGGCCAGGGGGAGTGAGGGGAGGCTCACACTCAAAGGGAGGTTGAAGGCTCAACTCTCTTCCCTGGATCTCCCAAGGTGGCAAGGATGGCTACAGACCTCCCTGGATGTGGTATGCTCATTCGGGAAGGGGCCGGGTCAAGGGGGCCCCCACTGCAGACACGCCTGGGACCTTTCTTGCTGCTGGCACCACCAGGAGCCCAGGCTACCCTTCTCCAGCTCCGAGGGCCCACGGGGACACAGGTGAGACATGTGGCTGGGACAAGGGCACTGGAGAGCATGTGTTGTGGGGTGGGGAAGTGAACTCCAAACCCCCAATGGCGATTGACCCTAACCCCTGAAAGACCCAAGAGAGATACATCCTCAAACAAGAGGTCCTGATGAGGGGCAGTTTTGCCCCCAGGGGACATCTGCCAATCTCTGAAGACACTTTGGTTGTCATGACTGGAAGAAGAGAGGCTATACATTGGCACCTAATGGGTGGAGGCCTGAGATGGTGTTAAACATACACAGTGCACAGAATATTGCCCAGTAGCAAAGAACCATCCTGCCCAAAATGTCAGCAGTGCTGAGACTGAGAAGCCCTGTTCCAGCCTATGCAAGTCACTCTGACAAATAAGAAAATGATGGGAAACCAGCCTGGGCAACATAGTGAGACCTCATCTTTAAAAAAAAAAAAAAAAAAAATCAAAAACTTAGCCGAGTGTGATGGTGTGTGCCTATAGTCCCAGCTACTTGGGAGGCTGAGGTGGTAGGATCACCTGAGCCCAGGAGGTTGAGCCTGCAGTGAGCCATGATGGTGCCACTGCACTCCAGCCTGGGAGACAGAGTGAGGCTCTAAACCAAAAAGTAAGGAAGGAAGGAAATGATAGGAAACCCCAAATGAGAAAGAGCAAAAGATACAAATAGGTGATTCATGGAAAGGGAAGTCCAAATGGCTGAGAATATGTAGAAATGCTCATACTCATCAGAAATCAGAAAATACAAATTAAAACAAGGACAAGCATGGAAAAGAATTAGAAAGGTGGATAATGCTAAGTGTGAGTAAGGATGTGGGTAGATAGGCATCCCCACTGAGTATCACTATTTAATAAAAACAATCTAGCAGTATTTAGTAAAATTAAGTATGATTATAAGTTATAATCCAGAAATCTTTCTCCTAAATATTTTTTTCCAGAGAAATCCTTACACAGGCTTATAAGAGGACATATGAGGGAGAACTCAAAAAACCTGGAATTTGCTTATTAAAAATTGTGTATTTATTCTTACATGTTTAAACTTCAGTCACCTTCAAAGTACTTGCTGTTTGAAGGAATACACTTATCTCGGTGCTTTTTCCGCTGCTCAAAACAGTTTTTTTTTTTTTTTTAAATTGGAGTCTCACTCTGTTGCCCAGACTGGAGTGCGGTGGCATGCTCCCGATCACCGCAACCTCGACCTGCTGGGCTCCGGCAATCCTTCCACCTCAGCCTCCCAAGTAGCCGGAACTACAGGCATGTGCTACCATGCCTGGTTAATTTTTGATTCATTGTAGAGATGAGGTCTTGCCAAGTTGCCCGGGTGGGTCTCGAACCCACGGACTCAGGCAATCCACTCGCCTCAGCCTCCCAAAGTGCTGGGATTACAGGCTGAGCCACTGAGCCCGGCCTCAAAACTGTTTTTGAACTTGTCAATTCTGATGCCTTTTAGTGCTTCTGCCATTTTTTGTTTCACTTCTTCCACATCAGCAAAACTTTTCATTTTGAGGACTTTTTTCATGGGCGAAAAAAAAGTTGCTCAGGGTGAAATTGGGTGAATAGGGGGATGGGGCTCAGGGGTTATGCCATTTTTTAACACTCCGCACAGTGTGGGCAAGTTGTTTGTGTAAATCACCCATCATGAAATGGGCACATGCATTGAAAAAATCCCCCCCCCCAAAAATTCACTGAGGCTGAATGCAGCCTCTCACAACAAGCTAGCTAGTACACTGATGCCGATGGGTTCCTAGAACACTTACCTAGCAGGGGAAGCCTGTACTACAAGGGGCTTGCCCTCCAAAAGATAATTCTGGTTTTTTTGGGGTGGTCCCCCACTCGTATATGAGGATGGTCTTTTGAACTCTGCGATAATCAGGGAGTTAAAAACTAGTTAAATGTCCAATATTGAGGAATGGTTAAAGGAAATGCGATGGGTGCACACAATGGAATTCTATGCAACAGCTAAAACAATGACTAGATGTATTCACAGCCGCATGGATAGGTGTTAACAACAATATATTGAGGGGGGATGTCAGACACAGAATGAGATTCCAGCTGGATGTTATTTTCAAAATTAAAAGCATAAACACAAAAATACCCATATACTTATAGAACCCTATATTTTATAAGGACACACACATGTTTAAGGCCATATGTCAAATACGTTAGTGGAGGTGCCTATGGGAGAAGGTGACAAGGACAGAGATGGGGGAGAAAAAGGATTCAAATTAAAATAAAAAGCTGGGCTCGGTGGCTCAGCCTGTAATCCCGCGCCTTTGGGAGGCTGAGGTGAGTGGATTGCCTGAGCCCGCGGGTCAAGACCCGCCTGGGCAACTTGGTGAGACCTCATCTCTACAATAAATAAAAATGAGCTGGGCGGGGTAGCGCGCGCCTGTAGTTCCAGCTACTTGCAAGGTTGAGGTGGAAGGATCGCTGGAGGCCAGCAGGTTGAGGCTGCAGTGGCCGGGAGCAGCCATTGCACTCCAGTCTGGGTGACAGAGTGAGACTCCAACTAAAAAAATAAATAAAAATAAAATAAAATAAAATAAGAGGACACATTGCAGGGACTATTGATGACAATGTGCTGAGTATGAATAATTTAGTTTGTAGTTGTCTGGTTCTTGGGTCTGAAAAATTAAAAGCCATTAGCCAGGCTTGGTGACTCAGCCTGTAATCCCAGTGCTTTGGGAGGCCGAGGTGAGTGGATTGCCTGAGCCCACAGGTTGGAGACAAGCCTGGGCAACTTGGTGGGACCTTGTCTCTACAATAAATTAAAAATTAGCTGGGTGTGGTAGTGCACACCTGTAGCTCTGGCTTCTTGGAAGGCTGAGGTGGAAGGGTCACCGGAACCCAACAGGTCAACTATGAGGTAGCCATGAGCGTGCCACTGCACTCCAGCCTGGGTGACAGAGTGAGACTCTAACAACAACAACAAAAAATGCCATTGCCAGTCTAGATATCTGAGACCTTAAAATATCTAAGCTGAGATTCTTAAAATAATAACTAAAACAGTTAACATTTACCGAGCAACATACCCCATGTCAGGCACTAGTCTAAACATTGTATGTGTATTATTCCTCATAATATCCACATGCATTATAGACCATTATGTAGGTCTATAATTATGTCTATTTCACAGAACAGAGAAATTGAGGCTCAGACATCAAAGACTCTGACAACATCAATAATCACAAGGATATTTATTTTAAGCTAGACACTGTGCTAAGTGCTTTGCACAACCATGATCTCTGAATCCTTGTGATGCCCTACAAAGGAGACATGTTGATCATCCATGGTATATAGGTGGGGAAGAAACTGAGATTCAGGCCTGACATGGTTGGTGGCTCACTCCTATAATCCGAGTACTTTGAAAGACTGAGGTGGGAGGATCGGTTGATGTCAGGAATTTGAAACCAACCTGGGCAACATAGTAACACCCTATCTCTACAAAAAAAAAAAGTTTAAAAAGAAAGAAATTGTGATTCAAGCAGTTAAATTACTTGCCCATGTCACCCAACTAGGAGGCAATGGAGCTGGGGTTTAAACCCAGACAGCCTGCTTGAGGCCAAGCCCTTTACTGAAACTGCTTCTCCACCCCTGCAAACAAAGGACAGGAGAAAGGGATGCAAAGCCCTATAGGAACAAATGTAAATCTCCAGAGCTTTGAAGTTCCAGATGGTAGCTACCAACACAGGTGGCTATCTACATCAAAATGAATCAGCATTTTGAAAAATGAAGCATTAAGGTCCGCATTCACACGAGCCTCATTCCAAGTGGTGTGTAGCCTCATGTGGCCAGGGTCTGCTATACTGGACAGTGCAGATCACAGAATATTCCCATCACTGAACACGTGGGATTTCATTGCCTAGACTCTGGATTCACACAGCCTGAGTTCAGATCTTGTCCTTGCTACTTACAAACTGCATCTGTGTGACCTCTGGCAAGTTACCTCCCCTCTTGGCCTAATTTCTTCCCTCATCTGTAAAAAGAGAAAATTCGCCAGGAAGAGGGTGAGTCCTCACTCAACTCAGGCCCCAAATCTAAGGGGCACCAAAAAACACAGTAATCAAGGTCAAGGATATCATAGTACAATATATTTATTATTATTATTAATTAATTTATTTATATATATATTTTTTAGTTGGAGTCTCACTCTGTCGCCCAGACTGGAGTGCAGTGGCCGCTCCCAGCCACCGCAGCCTTGACCTGCTGGGCTCCGGCGATCCTTCCCCCTCAGCCTTCCAAGTAGCTGGAACTACAGGCGCACGCTACCACACCCGGCTCATTTTTTTTGATTTATTGTAGAGATGAGGTCTCGCCAAGTTGCCCAGGCGGGTCTCGAACCCGCAGGCTCAGGCAGTCCACTCACCTCAGCCTCCCAAAGGCGCGGGATTACAGGCTGAGCCACCAAGCTCGGCTAGCACAATATATTTAAAACTCAAAGTTAAAGGCCAGGTGCAGTGGCTCACGTCTGTAATCCCAGTAATTTGGGAGGTCGAGGTGGGAAGATTGCTTGATCCCAAGAGTTCAAAGTTCAAGACCAGCTTAGACAACACAGTGAGACTGTGTCTCTACAATACATCAAAAAATTAGCTGGGTGTGGTGGTGTGCGCCTGTGGTTCCAGCTACTTGGAAGGTTGAGGTGGAAGGATCACCTGAGCCCAGCAGGTTGAGGCTGTGGTGGCTGTGAGCATACCATTGCACTACAGCCTGGGCAACAGAGTGAGACTCCTAGTCAAATAATAATAATAATAATAATAAATAAATAAAAATTTATTTTAAAATTAGCTGGGTGTTGTGGCGCTAGTCCCACCTACCTAGTAGGCTCAAGCCCAGGAGGCTGAGGCTTTGATGGCCGTAATCGTGAGACCCTGACTCAAAAAAAAGAAAATCAAAATTAATGCCAAAAAAATCCATGATGAACCAAGTATCAAAATTTCAATTGAATACAGGATCCTACTCACCTCACTGGATCCATCACAGCTCCACAAAAAAATAAAAAAAATTTAGCGGGGTGTGGTGGCTCACACTTGGTAAGCCAAAGTGGGAGGATCGCTTGAGGCTGGAAGTTTGAGACCAGCCTGGGCAACACAGCGAGACATTGTCTCTACAAAATAAAAATACATAAAATAAAAATTTAAAAATACTACCTAATGATATGTATGATGATTACCAAGATGACCTCTGCCCCCTCTGACATCTCCCTATCTCCCCCTGCTCCCTAACATCCCGGTCCCCGCTGTGTCTGGATCTTCCTGTATTCTGCACCCTTCTGAACACTTCCGTGCCATCCTGGTCGCAAAAGTGACCCCCGCGCCCCAGCACCTTCCCGCACCCCTCACCCCTCCCCCCCACATCCCCCACCCCCGCCCGCTCCCACCCGCTCCCGCATTCCCATGCGGCCCCCTACACCCCCCACCCCTGCATCCTTCCCTCACCTCACCCTCCTGCATGTCCCCACGCTCCCGCCCCCTTCCACCTCCGCCCGTTGCATTCCCGTATCCTCCTGCAGCGGAGGACGCCAGGTGGCGCCTGGAGACATCGGAGGAGGCGGGGAAGGATGGGGGGGCTATAGGACCGGGTGAAGTCTGCCGGTGACCTATGACGCCACGGAGCGCTACGCCTTTCCATTGGTCTGCTCCTCGAGGGGGCGGGGCGGACCACGGGGTGGGCGGGGCAGCCTGACCTCAGATTGACTGTCTTTTTTCCTCCTGCAGGCTCTCCGAGGAAACTGTGGCCCGAGCGCCGACTGCCGCGGCCCACTGCAGCCAGGGCAGCGCCTCCCACCTCGTCCCCGCGTCCCTCTGCCTCGTCAGGGACGCCAGGCCCATCGCGGACCTCTGTCTCTGGTCCACAGCTCATCCCCGACTCGGCTTCCACTCCGGAGGCGACCTCCGAACCTCCTGACACTTCGCCCCCAACCCTAGACTCGGCCTCCCGGCTGGACCCTGATGTCTTCTTGACAACCCCTGGGCTTGCTTTGACCACTCCTGACTCCAGTGTGCTTCCAGCGCTGACCCCGGAGCTCTCGCCCACTGCAACACCCCCCTCCTCCAAAGAGCTGACGTCTGACCCCTCTGCACTGTCAGAAGTGACCAGCCTTTCTCCCAACTCAGAGCTGACCCCAGAATCGGACACAGCCGCAGACTTGGGCACAACTCCGTACCCGAATACAGTCCCAGAATCTTCTGGGCCACCAGACTCCTTCACAAGCCCTCTCTCCACTGTCACCCATTATCCCACCACGACCCCTCACTTCCCTACCACCACTCACCCCTCTACGACCCCTCACCCCTCCACAACCCCTCACCCCACCACAACCCCTCAGCCCTCCACGAGCCCTCAGCCCTCCACAACCCCTCAGCCCACCACGACCCCTCAGCCCACCACAACCCTTTACCCCACTACCCCCACTCACCCCCCATGACCCCTGACCCCACCATGATCTCTCAACCCACCACAACCCCTCCACCTCCTACAACCCCTCAGTCCATCACCACAACTCACCCCACCATGACTCCTGCCCACTCTGCAACCCCTCGATCCCCTACAAGCCCTCAACCCATCACCGCCACTCACTCTGCCATGACTCCTGATCCCTCTCCAGCCCCTCCCATCACTGCCAAGTCTCTTCCAGCCTCTGTAGGGACAGAACTTTCCTATCCCACTCCAGGCCCATCGGCCACGTCCAACGTGCATCCCCAACTGACCCTCACAGCCCCTGCCCCTCGCGCCTCCACGTCCCAGATGCTGATCCTAGAACCTCCTCCAGCCTTGGAGTCCAGTTCCTCCGAGTCCTCCACAACCCCAAGCATGGGCCCATTGTCCACTGAAGATTTCACGCCATCCAGAAGCCAGAGCTCCAGACTAACCCCTTCACCGGCCCAGACCCCACACTCAGACTCTGACCCCACCTTGACCCCTGACCTCCACCTCTCCCCCATGGCCCACCCCTTGGATCAACCACCCCCTGACCACCCCACCCCAGGGCCAACCCCCGGTCTGAGCCCAGGCCCCCTTGGCCCATGTGTGGCCCCAACACCACCTGTAAGGGTCATGGCTTGCGAGTCGCCTGCCCTGGTGGAGCTGGTGGCTGCTGTGAGGGACGTGGGTGGTCAGCTGCAGAGGCTGACACAGGTCCTGGAACAGGACCGGCAGGAGCGCCAAGTCCTGCAGCTGGGGCTGACCCACCTGGTAGAGGCCGCCCAGGGTCTGGGGCAGCTGGGTGAGGCTGTGAAGAGACTGGCAGAGGTGGCCTGGCCCCCCAGCATGCCTGCACCAACCACCACTACCCCAGAGGAGGAAGAGAGGCCTCTGAGGGGAGACGTGTGACCTACTCTGGGATTTGGGGGGCTTAGGACTCTCCCAACCAAAAAAAGAATACCAAAATATCTAATTAAAAACAAGGTGTGAATGGTGTTTCTTGAGGACTAGAGGGATCCTGAGAGAGAAACTCACAAGGTTGATCTTGATTTGTGAATAGTACAGGAGTCAGGCAAGGTGGTGGTGATGGTGGTGGTGGTGTTGATGGTGGTGGTGGTGTTGATGGTGGTGTTTATGGTGAAGATCCCGATGGTAATGATAATAATGACAGAGATAGTGATGACGATGGTGGTGATGGTGATCATGATGGCGATGATCAAACCAGTGATGGTGGTGGTGATGATCGTGGTGACGGTAGTGAGAGAATGGCCATGGTGCAGCGGCAATGATGGTCATGATGATGGTGGTGGTGGTGAAGATGGTGGAATGATGGTGATGGTGATGATCATGAGGCAATGGTCATGGTGATAAGCTGATGGTAATATGATCGTGCTGATGGTGGTGACGATCATGAGAGAATGGACATGGTGATGAGGCAACGATGGTGGTGATGGTGGCGATGGCGCTGATAGTGATGAAGATAGTGAAATGATGGTGATGGTCATGAGGGAAGGATCATGGTGATAAGGTGATGCTACTATGACAATGGTAGTGGTGCTGATGATGGTGCTGATGGTGAAGAAGGTGGTGAAGTGATGGTGATGATCATGAGAGAATGATCATGGTGCTGAGGCAACGATGGTGATGATGGTGGTGGTGGTGAAGAAGAAGATGGTGAAGTGATGGTGATGATCTTGAGGGAAGATCATGGTGATAAGGTGATGGTAATACAATAATGGTGGTGATGACGGTGATGATGGCCGCACCACGATGGCGATGATGGTGATAAAGGTGACCGTAGTGGTGACCATGATGGTGGCCGTGACGATGATGAGGCTTCATGTGAGTGGGGGTCTCAGTCTTGGAACAGAGGCTGATGCAGAGCACCCACTCACTAAATACCTTTGGAATGAATGAATGCAGTGCCATGGTTACGGTGACTAAGATCTGTTGGGGCTTCCTGTGCGTCAGGCTCTGTTTTAAGGACTCTGCGGGGATGATGTCATTGTGTCTTAATGAGCATCTGCCGAGGAGGCTACTGTTACCACAGCTCAGCAGATAAGAAGGGGAGTGTGGGAGCCTGGGTTCCTGAGTTTGAGTCCTCACTGGATGTAAACATGAGCCCGTTACCTAACCTCTCGATCTGAGTGTCCCCATCTATAAAAGTGGGATAATAATAGTCCACAGGCCTCACGGGGTTGCTGCAGTGATTCAGTGATACGTTGATACCCACGAGAAACCTTAGGCTGGAGCTTGGCTCACGTCAGGCACTCGTCACGTGACAGTGACCTTGTGCCTCTCCCCATTTTACAGATCTGGGCACTGAGGCACGGAGAGGTTGGTCGTGTGCCCCAAGTCACTCAGGGAGTGTGTGATGGGCCATACATGGCACCCAGATCCCTTGTTCTTAAGACAGTATTAAATGCCTGTATCAGACGGACCTGGGTTCAAGTCCTGCCTTGACCTTGTCCCAGCTGTGGAATTCTGGCAATTTTCCTCTGCTCTCTCAACCTCAGTTTTCTCAGCTATAAAATGGGGATGTTGTGAGGATTATGAGTTAGGGTAGATAAGGAGAGAGCTCGGCATGTAGTATGTACTCAGTTAACAAGTATGCTCACGGTCATGCCCAACCGTATGTCTCTGTGCCCAACACTGTGTGGACCCTCAATATATTACATCCAGTTCTCACCACAGCCTTTCAAAGGAGGGATTTTGATCCCTATTTCAGGAGGGACTTTGAGGCTCAGAGAAGGCCGGCTTCTTGCCTAAGGCCACACAGCAGAGCTGGGACTCAAACCCAGAACAGCACAATGAGAATTTTCATCTCGACCACAGCCTGGGATTCCCGGTCAGGGCTGCCATGAGCAACCTTGGATGGTCTCTTTCTTGTCTCCATGCCTCAGCCTGCTGGACCATACATTGGGGGCTGGCTTGGAAGCCCCCTAACCCTAGTTTTGACCCCTGCAGGCAGGAAACCTTTCCCTCCCCCTCTGCTCCTCTCCCCAGACCGAAGTGCGGCTCAGAGGTCGTGGAAGGTGATGGAGGTTGGCGCCCCCGCAGCCCTGCAAAGGCCAGCAGGGTCCAGTTACTTGCTTGGGCGGGGGAGGAATAATGTCTGGGGGTCCTGATAAATGGATGGGTTGCTCCCGCCAACAGGCGAAGGAGCACGCGGGGAATTCTGTGTTTCCCAGATCTCATTAAGCCCCGAGACTTAAATAACTGCTGACTGGTACCCTGGGGAGGGCTGAGGGGAGGGCTTCAGGGGAGGGGGAGTCCTGCCTCCCCCCTTTCTGCCTGGGTCATTGAAGGGGTCACGGGGTGGCACCCAGCTTGGAAGAAAAAGGTTCTTTTCCACTTCCAGGTGGGAGCAGGTGAGCCCTGGCTCTGGATTTCGCCCCCAGAAGTCACAGAGGGTCCGGTGTGGGGTTTGGGCTCCCACCCCTCTCTGCTAGCCAGAAGTGGGGGGGCATCAGGCACTCTGGCCCAAGGTCCCTCCACCCCTGCCACCTCCTGCCAACCTGAAGAAGAGAGTGTTTAATGACCCAGTCACTCTATCCCCGCTTGGCCAGGCCATTAAGCCCAAACATCTGGCCTCAGGGCCCACAGCCAGGGTGGGTGGCCAGCCCCCACCCGCTGCTGGCTCTGACCCTGGACACCTCCCCTGGGACAGCTGAGCTCGCTCCTCAGCCCGCCAGCTTGCACCAAGCCCAGAACAGTAGCTGCCCAGGCCCAGGAGCTCAGTCGATGCAGAAAAAAGCATTTGACAAAATGTGACACCCATTCACGGTTCACACACAGAGTGAAGGGGGAGCCGAGAGCACTTCCTTAACCAGATTAAAGGTGTGGGAGGATTGCTTGAGCCTAGGAATTCAAGACCAGCCTGGACAACATAGAGACACCTTGACTTTCCATTAAAAAAAAAAAAGCCAGCCTCGGTGGCTCAGCCTGTAATCCTCCGCCTTTGGGAGGCTGAGGTGAGTGGATTGCCTGAGCCCGCGGGTTCAAGACCCGCCTGGGCAGCGAGACCTCATCTCTACAATAAATCAAAAATTCAGCCGGGCGTGGTAGCGCATGCCTGTAATTCCAGCTACTCGGAAGGTTGAGGCGGAAGGATCGCCGGAGCCCAGCAGGCGAGGCTGCGATGGCCGGGAGCGGCCACTGCACTCCAGTCTGGGCGACAGAGTGAGACTCCAACTCAAAAGAAAAAAAAAAAAAAAGCCAGGCATGGTGGTGCGTGCCTGTGGTTCCAGCTACTTGGAAGGCTGAGGTGGGAGAATCACCTGAGCCCAGGAGGTTTCAGTGAACTATGATGGCACCACTGGACTCCAGACTGGGCAACAGGGCCAGACCCTGTCTCTTAAAAAAAAAAAGACACATATCTCATTTTTCATGGGCAATATGACTGTTGACATAGCCCCAAAGAATCAAGCAGATAAATGGTTGACGTTAGTGAGAGAGCTGGGCCAGATGCTGGGTGAGTACCCCAGAATCATGTTCTCACCTTCCTTGTGTCCCAAAGTGTTGCCTACAGCCAGCAGAATCAGCCTCACCTGGGAGCTGGTAAAAATGCAGAATCTTAGGCCAGCCCAAACCCGCCAAATCAGATCCACACTTTTGCTAGAATTCAAGACCAGCATGGGCAATATAGTGAGACCCCACCTCTACAAAAACAAACAAACAAACAAAAAACCCAAAAGGTTAGCCGGGCATGGTAGTGTACACCTGTAGTCCCGTCTACTCGGGAGGCTGAGGCAGGAGAATCACCTGAGCCCAGGAGGACAAGGTTATAGGGAGTCATGATGGTGCCACTGCACTACAGCTTGGATGACAGAATGAGACCCTAATTCAAAAAAAAAAAAAAAATTCCCTAAGCCTGGGAAGCAGGGCTCAGACCATCTGCATATCTAAATACAGGTAACATCAGTGATGTTGGTGGACAGTTTCAGACCACCACCATAAAACGTACATCACAATAAAGTGAGCCTCACAAATGTTTTGGTTTCCCAGTGCATATAAAAGTTATTATTATTTTTTGAGTTGGAGTCTCACTCTGTTGCCCAGGCTGGAGTGCAAGTTGCAGACTCATGGCTACTGCAGTCTTGACCTTCTGTGCTCAGGCGATCCTTCTGCTTCAGCCTTCCAAGTAGCCGGAACTATAGGTACATGCTACCACGCCCAGCTAATTTTTTGATTTATGTAGAAACAAGGTCTCACCAAGTTGCGCAGGCTGGTCTCGAACCCATGTGGTCATGCAATCCTCTCATCTCGGCCTCCCAAATTGCTGGGATTACAGGCTTGAGCCACCCTGCCCTGCAAAAGTTATTTTTATGCTACACTGTAGTCATTAAGTATGTAGTGACACTGTGTCCAGAAAAACAATGTACATACATTAATTAAAAATACTTGATTGCCAAAACCAACTAAAGATCATCTAAGTCTTTCACAAACTATGATCTTTTCGTTGATGGAGTATTTGCTTTATGCTATTGGCTACTGATCTCTCAGGGTGGTGATTGCTGAAGGCTGGGTGGCTTTGGCAACATCTTAAAATAAGACAGCCATGAAGTTGACCACACTGGTGGACTCCTCCTTTCATGGAAGATTTCTCTGGAGCACATGATGCTCTTTGAAAGCATTTTACCCAGCCGGCTCGATGGCTAAGCCTGTAATCCCGCGCTTTGGGAGGCTGAGGTGAGTGGGTTCCCTGAGCCCGCGGGTTCGAGACCTGCCTGGGCAGTTTGGCGAGACCTCATCTCTACAATAAAATCAAAAAATTGGCCAGGTGTGGTAGCACACGCCTGTAGTTGCAGCTACCTGGAAGGCTGAGGCAAAGGATCGCTGGAGCCCAGCAGGTCGAGACTGCGGTGGTTCTGGGTGACAGAGTGAGACTCCAACTCAAAAAAAAAAAAAAAAAAAAAAAAAGAAAGCATTTTACCCACAGCAGACCTCTCTTCCTTCCTTCCTTCCTTCCTTCCTTCCTTCCTTCCTTCCTTCCTTCCTTCCTTCCTTCCTTCCTTTCTTCTTTCTTTTTTTCTTTCTTGTTGGAGTCTCACTCTGTCACCCAGGCAGGAGGGCAGTGGCACGCTTGTGGTCACACAGCCTCGACCTGCTGGGCTCAGGTGATACTTCTGCCTCAGCCTTCCAAGTAGCTGGAACTACAGGCATGCGCCATCACACCTGGCTAATTTTTCTGGATTTATTTTAGAGAAGAGGTCTTGCTAGGTTTCCCAGGTTGGTCTCGAACCCGTGGGCTCAGGCAATCCTCTCCCCTTGGCCTCCCAAAGTGCTGGGATTATAGGCGTGAATCACCACGCCCAGCTAGAACCTCTTTCAAAATTGGAGTCCATCCTCTCAAACCTTGCCACTGCTTTAGCAACTGAGTTTGTGGAATATTCTGAATTCTGTGTTGTCTTTTCAACAATGTTCATAGCATCTTCACCAGGAGTAGACCACTTTCGGCCAGGTGCGGTGGCTCACGCCTGTCATCCCAGCACTTTAGGAGGCTGAGGTGAGAGGATTGGAGGCTGAGCCCAGGGGTTGGAGACCAGCCTGGGAAATTTGGCGAGAACTCATCTCTAAAATAAATCAAAAAATTAGCTGGGCATGGTTGTGTGTGCCTGTAGTTCTGGCTACTTGGAAGGCTAAGGCAGAAGTATTGCTTGAGCCCAGCAGGTCGAGGCTGCGGTGGCTGTGAGTGTGCCATTGCACTCCAGTCTGGGCGACAGAGTGAGACTCTGACTCCAAAAAAAAGAAGATGCAATTGACGTACCATAAGACTCACCCATCTCAAGTGCACAGTGCAGTGGTTTTTAGTATATCCAAAGAGTTGTGCAACTCTCACTGCAATCTAACCTTGGAATATTTCCAGCACCGACCCCCAAAAGAAAACCTGTATCCATCAACAGTCACCTCCACTTCCCCTACAACCCCAGCCCCTGGCAACCACCAGGCTGCTCCCCATCAGTGAGGATTTGCCTTTTCTGGACATTTCATATCCATGGAATCCCCATGATGTGTGGTCTCTGTGTCTGGCTTTTTTCACTGAGCACAGAGATTTCAAGGTTCACCTGCACTATAGTGTGCAGTTATGTTTTGTTCTTTTTTTTTTTTTTTTTTGAGTTAGGTCTCACTCTGTTGCCCAGGCTCGAGTGCAGGGGCACAATTAGGCTCACCACAGCCTCAACCTCCTGGGCTCAGGTGATCCTCCCACCTCAGCCTCCTGAGTAGCTGGGACTACAGGTGTGCACCATCACACCTGGCTAATTTTTTGATTTTTTTTTTTTTTGTAGAGATGAGGTCTTGCTATGTTGTCCAGGCTGGTCTTGAACGCCCGGGCTCAAGCAATCCTCCCACCTTGGCCTCCTAAAGTGTTGGGATGACAGGTGTGAGCACTGCGCCCAGTCTCATTCTTTCTTTACTGAACAATACCCCATTGTATGGATGGACCAGTTTCATGTATCTGTTCATGGGTGGACATTTGGTTTGTCTCCACTCTGACCTTCATGAATAAAGCTGCTGTGAGCATGCGCATGCAGCTTTTTGCGTGGGTGAAGTTTGCCTCCCATGGGCATGCCCCGGGAGTGGAATTGCTGGTCATGTGGAAACTGCTGTTGAGGACCCTCCAGACGGTCTTCCCAGCCACCAGCCAGGGCCCAAGCTCTGCATCCTTGCCAGCCCTTGTGACGTCTGCCTTTTGATGACAGCCTTTTCGGTGGGCCTGAAGGGCAGCCTAGGGACCGAACCAAGCCTTCCTGCCACCTTATCTGTGAATAGCCCTAGCTGACTGCCAGGAATGTGTCCCAAAAAGCTGGAGGGCTGGAAGGCTCACCTTTCCAGCTTGGCCATTCAGTCACCCTGATCCTCTCCTCCAGAGCAGGGGTGACCACAGCACCCCACACAGACACCCGCCCTCACGGCCCTATCCCTCACGCGCACCCACGCTCGAATGCGCTTCCTCAAACTGACAACACCCATGTCCACAGTCACACCTTTCCTTCCCCCACACACTCAGGCACACTCGTGATTTCTTAGGGTCACTTTCTCACACGCGCGATCTCACACACCCACGCTCACGCCCACTCTCGTGTTGTCACAGGCCTTCACATGCTCTCAAATACACTGTCATGGCCTCACACTCACACACATCTCACACTCACTCTCCCACATTCACACTCATTCTCAGACACGTTCACTCACACACACAGTTCACTCTCTCACACTCATGTACACACACTTATTCTCACATGCTCACTCACACTCACACTCCAGACCCCAAGCCCCTCCAGCACACACTCACTTGCACACACATGCTCACTCTCAATCTGTCTTACTCGCTCACACTCACTCTCACACCCGCCGCACACTCACTCCTGCCCTCATGTCCCCCACCCCCTACTCCCACCCAGCCGGGTTTGATTTGGCCCAGCTGCCCTGAGCCCCACTGCCTATCATGCTGAGGAGACCCCGAGACCTCAGCATCACCCAGGGACAGTGAGGGGCAGATGCAGCCCAGGAGCTGCTGGTGGGGCTCGGTGTGGCTGTCAGCTTGAAGCATTACTTAATTAGTGCTGTCCCCACCCGCAGGGTCAGGCCCCTCCTGGGGATTTTTTTGTCCTCCTCCTCTGCTGTCCCGCCCAGGCCAGGTCATTATCACCTTCCAGTTAATCCTCAGCTGTTGCCACCAATCAACACCCCCCCTCCCCTGTTCCCCCCTCCCACCCCCGCTGGGTCCCCACTTCCCCCACCCACATCCTGGCCACCTCCAGCTTTTTGGGACACATTCCTGGCAGTCAGCTAGGGCTATTCACAGATAAGGTGGCAGGAAGGCTTGGTTCGGTCCCTAGGCTGCCCATCGCCAGAGACCCCCCTACTCTAGGAAGCTCTCCCAGATAGTTCAGGTCAGGGACTTGTGTCCACAATTCTCCGGCTTGAGCCTGTACTCAAGGGGTCCTTGGGGCCACTCCACACAGCACACACCTGCTGCCATACCCCCCCAGGCAACACCTCGCAACCACAGTGGGGGGCTTGGGGGTGTGCAGGGGCAGGCAGGCGTGTGACACATGATCCAAGCCTGAGTTGCAGGCTCGCCCCGGCCCACGGCCAAAGAGAGCGGGAGAGGAAGAAAGAGTGTCTGCAAACAGGACAGCTGCCAGGAAGGGGCCGAGAGGCGGAAGGTGCGAAGGAGAGAGGCCGGGCAGCCACCGCGGTGCCACATGATCTTCCTGGCCCTGGTGCCTGTGCACAAACCACGAGCACGCAATGCAGATTCCATGGCCACACACAGAGAGAGGTACCTTCAGACCCTCACAGTCCACACACATAGGCCTGGGTGCTCATGGACACAACATGCACAAAGTCAGGTTATCACCCAGGCGTCATGAGACACGGGCCAACCCCGCTCCCTCACACACTCACACTCACACGCACACCTCACGCCTGTGTGTCGTAGAGTTCCTTAATAGACTCTCTGAGGAGCGCAGTTTGCATTCCAGGGATACCACACACTTGGTTTGGTAAAGGAAAAGCATTCTTAGAAGTAAATGGCTGCCCGCTCCTGCTCAGATCTGCTCTCGGGGACCTTCTGCAGGACAGTGCACCAGCACAGTCAGGCACGCGGCCTCCCGCTCTGTCTCTGTCTCTCTCTCTGTCTGTCTCTCCATCTCTCTTTCTCTCCCCCCCGTCTCTCTCCATCTCTCTCTTTCCCTTTCCATCTCTCTCTTCTCTCCATCTTTTTCTTTCTCCCTGTCTCTCCCCATCTCTATCTCCTTCTCTGTCTCTCTCCATCTCACTCTCTCCATCTCCCTGTCTCCACATCTCTCTCCCTGTCTCCCTCTCTGTGTCTCTCCCCATCTCTCTGTCTCCCTCTCTGTCTCTCTCCCCATCTCTCTCTGTCTCCCTCCATCTCTGTGTCTCTCCCCATCTCTCTGTCTCTCTCTCTGTCTCTCTGCATCTCTTTTTCTCCCCCATCTCTGTCTCTCTCCATCTTTCTCTCCCCCATCTCTCTATCTCCCTCTCTGTCTCTCTCCATCTCTCTGTCTCCCCATCTCTCTCCCTGTCTCCCTCTCTCTCTCTCTCTCTACTCCCCAACATGCTCTCTGATGCACACGTGCGCACTGTCCTCCCTCCCAAGCCAACAGACTCACAGCATCCCAGGACCCACGTGTAGATGGACTTTATTCACAGATAGTGGCTGGGGCGAGAGAAGGCAGGGACACATCACAGAGTGGGTGGTGCCCCCACAGCAGGCAGAAGAGAGGCCAGGAGTCGGGAGGGAGGGAAAACCAGCGAAGGGGAGGAGAGAGGCCCAGGCAGGAGGATGGGGATGGAGAGCCTGGGATGCACACTGAGGGTAGGCTGCGCCAAACTCGACAGGCTCTTTTATTTAATAGACGTGGACTGCCCCCTCTATGGGCCAGCACGGTTCTGAGTATGTGGGGACTATCAGGAGCAGGATGGGGAAAGGCCCCTGCCCTTCACAAAATCCATCATACGGTCAAAGGAGATGCATGTCACAGAAAAGAAGGTACACAGAGCAGAGCTGGGGACTAGGGACACAGAGTCAGGGCAGGTTGGGATGCAGAGTCACATGGGTGGGGATGAGGGAACTGCAGAAGAGGGAGGCAGTGAGCATTGAAGATGTGTGGAGGGCCAGGCAAGGTGGCTCACGCTTGTAATTCCAACACTTTCGGAGGCTGAGGAGGAAGGATTGCTTGAGGCCAGGAGTCTGAGACCCCCATCTAAAAAAAATTGGCCGGGCTCAGTGGCTCAGCCTGTAATCCCAGCACTTTGGGAGGCCGAGGCAAGTGGATTGCCTGAGCCCACGGGTTCAAGACCTGCCCAGGCAACTTGGCAAGATCCTGTCTCTACAATAAATAAAAATTAGCCGGGCGTGGTAGCGCACGCCTGTAGTTCCGGCTACTTGAACAGCTGAGGTGAAAGGATCCCTGGAGTCCAGCAAGTTGACGCTGGGGTGGCTGTAAGAATGCCACTGCATTCCAGCCTGGGTGCCAGAGTGAGACGTCAACTCAAACAAACAAACAAAAAAACTAAGAAACTTAGGCAGACACAGTGATACCTGTAGTCCCAGCATCAGGAGGCTGAGGTGGGAGGGTCAGTTGAGTCTAGGAGTTGGAGGCTGCAGTGAGCTATGATTGCACCACTGCTCTTCATCCTGGGCAACAAAGCAAGATCCTGTCTAAAAAAAACCAAACAGACTGGGCACAGTGGCTCACACTTGTCATCCCAGTACTTTGGGAGACTGAGTTGGGATGATCACTTGAGGCCAGGAGTTCAAGACCAGCCTGGGCAACATAGCAAGATCCTTTTCCTGCAAAAAAAAAAATTATCCAGATGTGGTGGTGCACACCTGTAGTTCCAGCTTCTTGGGAGGCTGAGGCAGGAGGATTGCTTGAGCCCCAGAGGTCAAGGGTACAGTGAGCTGTGATCGTGCCACTGCACTCCAGCCTGGGCAACAGAGTAAGACCTCAACTCAAAAAAAAAACAAAACAAAAACGCCCTAAGCTGTGCAGGTGGTGAGGGCATAGCTTAGGGCATCCCATGCCAAGGGCATGGCAGGAGCACAGGCCCTGGGGCAGGTGCAGACAGACATGGACAGACGTGGAGACCTCAGAGACCCCTGCAGACCACGGGCAGGCTCCAGTCTGCAGATGGAGGACGGGAGGACATAGAGGGACAGTCACGGGACACGGAGTTGAAAACACCTGGGGGAGGCCTCTGAAGCCGCAGGCGCAGGCTGAGGCCTCAGGACGAGGCCAGCCTCCCTTCGGAGTCCCGCAGCCACTCACTGCTGGCCCTCCTCTTCTGCCTGTCCCACCGCTCCAGCCTCGCCCTCCCGCTGCCTCCAGGGCCGCCCCAGGTAGCCCCTGATGGAGCCCACAGGGCTCCTCCTTCGGGGGTGAGGTTCTAGCAGTCCCCACAGGAGGGCGTCCGCTGCGGGGGCCAGGCCGTACCAGGGCTGAGGACGGTCCTGGGGCTGGCCTGAGGCCTGCCAGATGATGAAGTCCTCGTAGAAGGGGTCAGCCTCGGCCAGGGGCTGGTCCCAGGGGAAGTAGCCGGTAAGGAGGCAGAAGACCAGGACCCCCAGGGCCCAGGCGTCCAGGGCGGGCTGAATGGGCAGGCCCTCGGGGAGGGGTGGGGGCGCGCACAGCTCGGGGGCTGTGTAGGGGATGGGCGGCCCGGTCAGGCGGAGTAGGGTCCCGCGGGGCCGCGTGTGGCCGAAATCGGTCAACTTGACACGCTGGCAGTCCGGGTCACACACCAGCACATTCTCCGGCTTCACGTCCCGGTACACCAGGCCGTGGGCGTGAATGTGTTCCAGGGCCGAGGCCAGCTGGACAGCGCAACGCTGGACGGCTGGTGGCGGGAGGCCCACCTGCAGGAAGAGACATCAGGGTCCACTGCCTCCCAGGGTGAGGACCAGTGAGGCCTCGTGTGACCCGTGAGGCCTGTGAGTTCAGTGAGGCCTAGTGTGACCTTTGAGGCCTGTGAGTCCAGTGGAGCCTAGTGTGACCCATGAGGGCTATGAGTCCAGTGAGGCCTAGTGTGACCCATGAGGCCTGTGAGTCCCAGTGAGGCCTAGTGTGACCCATGAGGCCTGTGAGTCCAGTGGAGCCTAATGTGACCCTTGACCCCTGTGAGTCCAGTGAGGCCTAGTGTGACCCTATGAGTCCAGTTTGGCCTAATGTGACCCTTTAGTCCTGTGAGGCCTAGTGTGACCCCTGAGGCCTGAGAGTCTCAGTGAGGCCTAGTGTGACCTGTGAGGCCTATGAATCCAGTGAGGCCTGTGAGTCCCAGTGAGGCCTAGTGTGACCCTTGAACCCTGTGAGTCCAGTGAGGCCTAGCATGACCCTATGAGTCCAGTTTGGCCTAGTATGACCCTTTAGTCCTGTAGTCCCAGTGAGGTCTAGTGTGATCTTTGAGGCCTGTGAGTCCTAGTGAGATCTAGTGTGACCCATGAGACCTGTGAGTTCAGTGGGGCCTAGTGTGACCCATGAGGCCTGTGAGTCCCAGTGAGGCCTAGTGTGACCTTTGAGGCCTGTGAGTCCCAGTGAAGCCTAGTGTGACCTTTGAGGCCTGTGAGTCCCAGTGAGACCTAGTGTGACCTGTGAGGCCTGAGTCCAGTGAGGCCTAGTGTGACCCATGAGGCCTGTGAGTCCAGTGGAGCCTGTGACCCTTGACCCCTGTGAGTCCAGTGAGGCCTAGTGTGACCCTATGAGTCCAGTTTGGCCTAATGTGACCTTTTAGTCCTGTGAGGCCTAGTGTGACCCATGAGGCCTCTGAGTCCCAGTGAGGCCTAGTGTGACCTTTGAGGCCTGTGAGTCCAGTGAGGCCTAGTGTGACCTGTGAGGTCTATGAGTCCAGTGAGGCCTAGTGTGACTCTTGAACCCTGTGAGTCCAGTGAGGCCTCGCGTGACTCTCTGAGTCCAATTTGCCTAGTGTGACTCTTTGAGGTCTGTGAGTCCAGTGAGGCCTACTCTGACCTGGTGAAGCCCAGTGTGACCCTGTGATTCCTGGTGAATGTAACAGGATATCTTGCTAGTTTGTGATGTCAACAAACTCCCAGCAGGCCTAACAATTCCCCGAGTCCTGTGGGCCCACTCGGGTGTCCGGAGGCGTGAACGTGACCCCTGTGGCCCAGGCTCCTCAGGGGCATTTCCAAGAGGCGGGTGCGGCCCTGGGAGCTGGCTTGGCATCTGCCCACCCACCTTGGGCTGGATGAAGGCCATGAGGTCCCCGTGCAAGACGGGCTCCGTCAGGAAGCTGTAGGAGTCGGCGGACTCGATGCCGATGCCGTAGGTAGCCACGATGGCCGAGTGTGTGCCCAGCGAGAGGCCCACGCAGAACTCATACAGGAAGCCTCGCAGGGAAGTGGGGGGCTTCGGGAGCTGCTTCAGAGCCATGAGTGTGCCTGGGGGCAGGGACAGGCATCGAGGTGAGCCAGAGCCAGGGTCTCCTGGGCCAGCTCCCTGCTCCCCTGTGGTCACCTTCCTGGCCCTTGGCTTGGACTCCACCGGGCCGCCCCACAGAGTCCACCCTGACAGTGAGGCCACCAACATGTTGCCGGAGGGCTAATCATGACAGCACTGGGTCCGAGCAGGTGGAGGGATCCATGACTTTCCTCCGGGCACCTCATTTGGCCCCTCAGGACAGAAACCCATGTTTGAGGCAAACAGGATTTTTGTTTTGGTCTTTTTGGAGACAGGGTCTCGCTCTTTTGCCCAGGCTGGAGTGCAGTGGCAGGATCATGGCTCACTCTAGCCTCGACCTCCTGGCCTCAAGTGATCCACCAGCCACAGCCTCCGGCCTTAAGGAATCCTCCCACCTCAAGGGATCCTCCTGCCTCAGCCTCCCAGCTGCCGGGATTGCAGGAGTGAGCTACCAAGTCCTCTGGAAAAGGCATTTTTGAGGCAACTGAGGAAAAGATGACCTGTCTTGGGTGATGACCTGTCCAAATAAGGTATTATGATCCTAGCACTTTGGGAGGCCGAGGTGGGAGGGTTGGTTGAGTCCAGGAGTTCAAGATCAGCCTGGGCAGCATACCAAGACCCAGTCTCTACAAAAAAAAATTAAAAATTAGCTGGTGTGCTGGTGAAATGCCTGTAGTCACAGCTGCTTGGGAAGCTGAGATGGGAGGATCGCTTGAACTCAGGAGTTCAAGGCTGCAGTGAGCTATGATTCCACCCCTGCACTCCAGCTTGGATGACAGAGGAAGACATTGTCTCTACCAAAAAAAAAAAAAGGTGGGGGGGCTGGGCATTGTGGCTCATGCCTATTATCCCAGCACTTTGGGAGGTAGAGGTGAGAGGATTGCCTGAGCCCACGGGTTCAAGACCAGCCTGGGCAACTTGGTGAGACCTCATCTCTACAATAAATAAAAAAATTAGCCAGGCATGGTGGCGCATGCCTGGAGTTCCAGCTACTTGGAAGGCAGAGACAGAAGGGTCACCTGAGCCCAGCAGGTCAAGGTTGCAGTGGCCTAGAATGTACACTCCTAGAAGGCAGGGATTCCAAATTCTTTTATTCCTTGGCCACCAGCTGCCAATGTACAATCTTGCCCATCACGAGTCTACATGACCCAGGTGGGCTCCCTCCTCACCTAAAACACCAACCGTCCCCTTCTGCTTCCTGGCCAGTTGCAGTAGCGTCTCTCCTGCATGACCACAATGCCCCGGGACCACCCAATGGCACGTGCCACCCTCTGTGGTGATGATCTCTGTCCCTCCGTGCTCCCTGTGATATTGTGAGTTTCTCAATGACAGTTACATCTTCAAGTCCCCAAGTCATGCAGCCCAGGGGCGGGCACCCAGGAAGCTTTGAGAGGTATGTTCTATGGAACCTGCATGGACAAGGTCTCGTCTACAATGCCCCTCTTCCCATTATTCCAGGCACATGAGGACCCAGGCCGGGATTTCTCTCTTTGTATCTCTCTCTGTTATGAGTGGAACTGTCCCCACAAATACCCACATGTTGACCTCCAGGACTGCAGAGTGTGACTGTATTTGGAGACGGGGTCTTCAGTGAGGTAAAATGAGGTCCCTAGGTAGTGGGCCTGACAACCTGACCAGTGTCCCGATGAGAAGAGATTAGGACACAGACACACAGAGGGTCGACCCTGTGAGGACACAGGAGAAGACACCATCTGCAAGCCAAAGACAAAAACCAACCATGTGACACCTTTTTTGTTTGCTTGTTTGTTCGTTTGTTTTGAGTCGGAGTCTCATTCTGTCTCCAGGCTGGAGTGCAGTGGCACAAGCATGGCTCACCAAAGCCTCAACCTCCTGGGCTCAGGTGATCCTCCCGCCTCAGCCTACCACAATGCTGGGATGACAGACCAGAGCCGCCGTGCCTGGCCTGCTGCCAATGCCTTGATCTCGATCTTCGTTCCAGCCTCCAGAGCTGCAAGGAAATACATCTCTGTCGTTGAAGACCTCAGGCCATGGTACTTTTTTCTGGCAGCTGGAGCCGACTCACACGGGCTGTCCCCATTCATGCTGGGGTCTCCTTGAAAGCAGGGAGTGGGCTGGGCTCGGTGGCTCAGCCTGTAATCCCAGCGCTTTGGGAGGCCGAGGTGAGTGGATTGCCAGAGCCTGTGGGTTTGACACCTCTTCTCTGCAATAAATCAAAAATTAGCCGGGTGTGGTAGTGCATGCCTGTAATTCTGGCTACTCGGAAGGCTGAGGCGGAAGGATGGCCAGAGCCCAGCAGGTTGAGGCTGCGGTGGCCAGGAGTGGCCACTTCACTCCAGTCTGGAGTGCAGACTCCAACTGGAAAAAAAAAAGAAAGCAGGGACTGGCCCTGATTCTTCTCTGGGCCTCCTGACCCACTCAGCACAGGGCTGGCCTTGGAGGATGTACCCTGAACTGAGAATGACTCCAGGCGTCACCCTCTTCCCTGGAGGGATGGAGGCCATGCACATACCCGGCAGGAAGGTGCTGGAGGTGGGGCAAGCTGTCCTGCACACCTCTGTGCGTCAGCCTTGCTGGGTGCTGGCAAGCAGCATCCCTCTGAATCAGCTCACAGTGACCACCAAAGCAGCTGGCATGTGAGAACCTCGAGGTGGGGACTGACTCACAGCACTGTACCCACCAGCTAGATCAACCCTGCTTTCAAGTAGGAATCGTTACCCACCTATTCCTAGAAGGAGGCTGAGACTCAGAGAGGTCAAGGAAGTACCCCAAATCACACAGCTTGGCAGGGGTGGAAGCAAAATTTGGTTTGGGGCTCCCAGACTCCCCAGCCTGAGCCACCATCCCCCCGGGCCCACACTCTACCCCCTGCAGAGTCCCACCACCTCCATCCCTGAGACCCGGTACCTTTCTGACGATGGGTGACCAGAAGAACGCGGCCAAAGCGGCCCTGGCCCAGGGGACGCACTTCCTGGTAGAGCTCGTCTACCTCGGCTTGGACCAGGGTCTGGGCGCTCAGAGTCATCATGTCCTCCAGTGCCAGGGCGGCCTCCTGGCCCTGCTGCAGCTCCTCCAAGGTCAGGCCCCCCAGACCCACCTCTGCCTCATCCTCGGCTGCCTTCATCTCCACTGGCTGCTCCTCAGACTGTCTCCCTGGCATTGCTGCAAGGACAGGCACAGCCAGGCCAGGCTCAGGTCCTGTCAGGACCAAGGGCAGAGGGGCTGGGACCTGGACTCCCGGGTCTGGGGGAGGAGGGGCCGGGGGCCTGGACTCCTGGTCTGAGGGAGGAGAACTGGGGCCTGGGCTCTCAGGTCTGAGGGAGGAGGGGTTGGGGATCTGGACTCCTGGTCTGAGGGAATAGGGCTGGGGGCTCACTGCCACTTTTCATTGTGACTCAGTCTCCCTCCTGGCAGAGGCCGCGGAAGGGCAAGGAGACAAGTCTGGTGTGAGGTAAGTTCAAGCTCGAGGTCACAGATGTCCCCGCCCCCAAATCCCTGGCCACCCGAGGACCTGAGAATGAAAGATGAACCAGATAACTGAGACACCCCCAACCTTGTTTCCAAAGCAAACAGACTTGGGCCCTGGGGATGGATGAGTAGCCTCTGTCCCCTAAGAGCAAACAGGTGCTCTCAGCCCAGAGCCTGGGAGGTGGGGCTGCGTGAGGGGGCCTGGGACCCTGGCCCTGCAGGGTGCAAGCACTTGGGGTCATCCTCAAGCCAGATCAGGCCTGAGGTCCACCTCTCATGGCACACCCACCTCCCTCACACTCAGACCCCAGCCCCGCCTCCCCTCAGGCCCACACCTCAGCCCCGCCTCCTCCCTCAGATCCAGAACCCCAACTGTCTCCTCCCTTAGACCCAGACCCCCAGCCTACCTCCTCCCTCAGACCCAGACCCCCAGCCTGCCTCCTCCCTCAGATCCAGACCCCAGTCCACTTCCTCCCTTAGACCCAGACCCCAGCCCACCTCCTCCGTTAGACCCAGACCCCAGCCCTGCATCTTCTCTCAGAACTAGACACCCCCAAGCCCTGCTTCCTCCCTCAAACCCAGGAGTCCAGGCCCCAGTCACCCCTCTCCTGGAACCTTATACGACTCACTCGACCGGGAATCCCCAGACCTGCAACCACTCTACAGGCTGCTGGTGCAGTTCGGGCTCCACTGAGGGACACAGGACGCTGGTCTCCCAACCGGGGTCACTCTCAGGTGCTGCCTGCCTAGGCCGTGCCACCCTGCCCTCCTCCCGACCTGGGCTTGGACCTCCAGGCCTCACCTTCTACAAGGCTCGCTTGACCCTTCAGCTTCCTGCTGTGGTCAGTGCCCAGCACTCAGGGCCCAACTCAGCAGAGGCCTGCCCAGGGGCAAGACCCCGCCCCCACTTGGGGGTCGTAAGGCCCCGCCTCTGGCCCCACCCCAGCCCCACCCCTTTTGCCCCCACTAGGAACAGAGCGACATCTTGCGCCGACTCCTGGAACTGGTTGTAGTCAGACAAATACCCTGACCCAGTACTTCAGCCTCCTCCCTCAGACACAGGGGCCCAGGCCCCAATTCCTCCTCCCTCAGACCCAGGGTGCAGGCCCCCAACCCCCCTCTCTCTGACCCGATGGTCCAGCCCCAGCCCCTTCCTCCCTCAGACCCAGGAGTTCATACCCCCAGTCCTCCTTCCTCAGACCCAGGGGTCCAGGCCCAGCCTCTCCTCCCTCAGACCCACTAATCCAGTCCCCTCGTCCCTCCTCCCTCAGACTAGGAGTCCAGGCCCCCAGCCTTCCTCCCTCAGACCCATGAGTCCAGGTCTCCAGGCCCCCAGCCCCTCCTCCCTCAGACTCAGGAGTCCATGCCCCCAGCCCCTCTCCCCTCTGAACTTGGAGTCCAGGCCCCCAGCCTCTCTGCCCTCAGACCCAGTAGTCCAGGTCCCCAGTCCCTTCTCCCTCAAACCAGGAGTCCAGGTCCCCAGCCTTCCTCCTCCAGATCCAGGAGTCCAGGTCTCCAGCCCTTCCTCCCTCAGACCTGGGAGTTCATGCCCCCAGCCTCTCTCCCCTCTGAACTTGGAGTCCGTTCCCCCAGCTCCTCCCCCCTTGACCTTGGAGTCCAGGCCCCCAGCCTCTCCTCCCCCAGACCCAGACGTCCAGGCTCCCAGCCCCTCCCCACTCTGACCTCGGAGTCCAGGTCCCCAGACCCTCCTCCTTCAGATCCATGGGCTCCCTGTAGAGAATGAAATCATTTCTGGAACCCACCCCTGCCTTGACCTCACTCACTGCCCCCATCAATGCCCCATTGACAGGTCCAACACAAGTGTTTGGAGAGGGGTATCTAGGGGGATCAGACACTGGGGTCCTGTTTGGGGAAAAAATGAGACAACGAGATTCCAGAACGATGCAGTGAGGGATGACCTCAGACTTGGGGGAACAGGAAGCAGGTGGTGGAACAACTGGGAAGAACGGGCCCGAGGGGCCGGGGGAGGGCTGAGTTCTGTGCCTGAGAACTCCAAATAGGGGGGAAGTTAAGGTCTGGGCCCTGGGTCTGAGGGATGAGGGGCTGGGGTCTGGACTCCTGGGTCAGAGGGAGGAGGGGCTGGGGACCCAGACTCCCAGGTCTGAAAGGAGGGCTGGAGGCCTGAACTCCTGGGTCTGAGTAAGGAGGGGCTGGGGGCTTGGACACCTGGGTCTGAGGGAGGAGGGGCTGAGGGAGGAGGCACTGGGGCCTAGATTCCTGGGTCTGAGGGAGGAGGCGCTGAGGGCCTCCCGATTCCAGAGAAAGAAATAACAATATAAAGAGTTTGAAAAAGTGCCAGCTGGCTCCTGGGGGGCTCCTCCACCCCCATCCTGGCCTGCAGTGGGTTTCTGGACTCCCCTTTTGTTTCTGGGACAGCGGCAGCCACCGTTCAAGTTCATAGTGCCATGACTGACATACAGTCACTTTATTTTTTTAAAACAAGCTTTTTATTTTGGAATAATTCTGGATTACAGAGTGGTTGCAAAGACTGCGCAGAATTCCCAAGTACCCCTCCCTGGCCTCCCCGCCTCCATGTCTGAACACGACACCCAGCATATCTGTCCAAACTCAGCCAACACAGGGAAGGCTCTCCCAGCTCCTTTCTGTGGCGCACCTGCCCCGTCCTTCCTCCGTCCCAGGATGCATCCAGGGTACGGTGCTGCTTGGAGTGGACTCACTTTCCATCCAGAACTCACATACCTGTGCAGGAAACTCGGTTTCTGGTTCTTACCCCTCTGCTGGGTGCTGGGGACACAGGACGGGACCTACTCCGACCCTGCCTGCTGGCACGAATGTCCACATGCCAGCAGGGGGTGGGTTGCGATACTGGGAGACCCAGGCTGGCCTGGGTGAATGGCGGGTCTGTCAGATCCGGGCCCGGCTCTTGTGGTGGACAGGTGTGAGAGAGACAGACAAGCTTGGACGGTCACACGCGGTGCTTGCTAGACCTGGGGGAATCTAGGAAAATTCCAGGCCACCCTGGACAGTCAGAGAGCCAAGCTCCCCAGAAGGCCAGAGAGAGTGGGGGTGAAGGCCACTTGCTGGGACCTTGGGGCTTGGGGGAAGGGCTCTCGGGGGAGGGTACACAATGTGCAAATCTCTGCCGGCAGTTGTGTGCGCACGAGTGTGTTTGTGTGCGTGTGTTCAGGTCCAGAATGGACTCCCATGACGTCATCCAGAGCCCAGATAAATGAAGAGGTGGAGGGTGAGATTTACATGGTATCGGATCCTGCAAGTTTCAATTTTGAACCATGGACAGTGGGAGCCACCCAAGGTCATAGAGCAGAGGCATGATCTTATCTGAAGTCCATGATAAGCATGGAGATGTATCTGTGGGCTGGGACTTGGGGGAGGTGGGAGACCAGTGCCTTCCTTGAAGAAGACATTCTCAGGATAGAGGGAAGAGAGAGGGTCTTTGAGGGTGGAACAACTGGGGCTGGAACTCTCGGTCCTCCCTTGGAAGGGGAATCTCACGTCCAGGCCCAGACTCCAGCAGGGAGAGGCATCCCCTCTCCGTCTTCTTGGCTGCAGCTGTCTCCCCATCCAGGTGGCCACAGGGGCTGGGGGAAGGGCCTTTGGCCCAGGCTCAGGCCACCTGTCTCAGTCACCTGGTCAGGAAACTCCCCCATCTGTCCCTGTCTTCCTGTCACCTTTGTTGTCATCCTCATCATCTGTCCACTCCTCCAAGCTTGATCCTCCTTGCTCCCCCTCTTCCTCCTCTCCATTCTCGTAGGACACACTCCCCAAGGCACCGGGTCCCTCTCTGTTCCCCTCCAAACCCCAGTCATCCCCTAAGAAGTCCAGGACAGTCAGTGGGGGGCTCCTGGTCTCAGGATCCAGGTCCAGAAGCCCCTGCAGCAAGACCAGGGCAGGGGGTGCAAACCGGTCCCAGGGTGCTGGTGGCCGAGGTGGCTGGGGCCTGGTGGTCATCCAGCCAGCGAAGGCCTCAAACTCAGGGTTGGGGGCCAGTGCCACGTCCCAAGGGAAACAGGCAGTGGCAGTGCAGAAGAGAAGCACCCCCAGGCCCCAGGAGTCCACGACTGGCCTCAGGGGCAGAGTGTCAGGGGGTAGTAGGAGGCAGAGCTCGGGCGGGGCAGTGGGCAGTGGTGTGGGTGGGGCAGGGACTGGGCTGCCCTCTGGCCGGGTCAGACCTAGGTCACCAAGAGCCACACGGCTGCACACAGGGTCGAAGACCAGCACGTTGTCCGGCTTGACATCTGCGTGGACCAGGCCCCGGCTATGGAGGAAGTCCAGAGCTCCTGCCAGCTGGGCCACCACCCGCTTCACTAGCAGCTCCGGGAGGCCCTGAGGGAAGGACAGAGGAGGGTGGTTGGGATGTCTTGGTTCCTTCTCTTTCATCCATCCATCCACCTACCCATCCACCAGCACTCAAAAGAGATGCTAGATGCCTAATCCCTGAAAGTTCTGACTCTGAGAATCTAGAATCCAGACCAGTGACTACCTCCAGTGTCCCCACGACACCCTCCCAGGGACCTTTTCAGGATCGTCTTCAATCACAACCCACACCCATGTCTCCACTCTTCTCAACCAACACCCAGCTGTCTCCCTTACTGGGTGGACTCATTTTTCCATCCATCCTTTCATCTTTTTTTTTTGAGTTGGAGTCTCACTCTGTCGCCCAGACTGGAGTGCTGTGGCCGCTCCCGGCCACTGCAGCCTCGACCTGCTGGGCTCCGGTGATCCTTCTGCCTCAGCCTTCCAAGTAGCTGGAACTACAGGCACGCACTACCACGCCCGGCTAATTTTTTATTTATTGTAGAGATGAGGTCTTGCCAAGTTGCCTAGGCAGGTCTCGAACCCGTGGACTCAGGCAATCCACTTACCTCAGCCTCCCAAAGGCGCGGGATTACAGGCTGAGCCACCGAGCCAGGCTCCTTTCATCTTTCTATCCATCTTTCCATCCACCCATTTTTTCATTCTTCCATTCATTCCCCCCACCCGCCCACCCATCATTCCATCCATTCATCCATCTACCCACCATCCTTCCATCCACCCACTTACTCATTCATCTATTCTTCCATTTGTTTTTTCCATTCATCCGTCCACATATCCTTCCATCTATCCATCCTTCTATCCTTCCATCCATCCCCTCAGTCTTCCATCTTTCCATCCATCTATCTATCCTATACTTCCATCTTTCCATCCATGCATCCATCCATCCATCCATCCATCCATCCTTCCATCTTTTCACCCAACCTTTCATTCACTCATCCATCCATCCATCTATCCATCCACCAATCCATCCGCCCATCCATCCTTCCATCTTTCCATCCATCCTTCCATTCACCCATCCATCCTTCCATCCATCCACCTACCCATCCATCTGTTCTTCCACTTATCTTTCCATCCATCTATCCACCCATCTTTCCAACCACACTTCATTCCATCCATGCATCCATCCATGCATCCATCCATCCCTCTATCCATTCTTCCATCTTTCTATCCATCTTTTCATTCACTCATCCATCCATCCATCCATCTACCAATTCATCTGCCCATCCATCCTTCCATCTTTCCATCCATCTTTCCGTTCACCCATCCATTCACACATCCATCCTTCCATTCATCCACCTACCCATCCATCTATTCTTCTTTATCTTCCCATCCATCTATCTACCCATCCTTCTATCCTTCCTTCCATTCAGCCATCCATCCATCCACCATACTTCCATCCTTCCATCCATCCATCTAACAGTATTCAACAATGTCTTTGTTGAACATCCATTCTACCAGTCTGTCAGCAATCCAGTAACATTCAGTTATTTGATATCCAACATCCATTAATTCATCCTTCCTTGCTTCCCTTCATTCATGCATTGATCGACCCATCCATCCATCCACACACTCATCCATCCATCCACCCATTCACTCATCCACCCATTCATCTATCCACCAATCCTTCCTTTCATCCACCCATCCATCTATCCACCAACCCTTTCTTCCTTCCTCTCTTCCTTCCATCCATCCTTCCATTCCTTCCATCCATCCGTCCATCCTTCCCTCCATTCATCCACATATCTCTCTTCTCCCTCCCTCCTTCCCCTCCTTCTTTCCTTCCATTAGTCCCCAAACTTATCATAAATTCAAAGTGATTATCTTTTTTTTTCAAAGTGATTTTCTAAAAACATCCCCAACTCTAATTTTCAAACTCAAGAGCCCCTATAATCTCACGGAGTAAGTCCTGACCTTGTCTCCTTTCTTGAGGAAACCCATTACAACCCATCTCAAACTCAGTCTAGGTACACATCCTCTGCCCTCTCTCCCTCTGTCTACAACCTATGCATGCTTTTCTCCGTGCCCATTACCAGCCTATGATCGGGCCACCCAGCTCCACCCATGCCCACACCCCAACCCCAATGCCGACTAAGGCCCATCCCTGTCTCTGTCTCCATCTCGCTCCATCAGCCCAGTCCATCCTCAGTCCCCCTCCAGCTCCCTGCCTATCCAGGCTTTGCTTTGGAGGATTGGGTGGATTAGGGTTGCAATCAGGCATGGAACTGTATTGGAAATTAGAAATAGAGAGGTTTTTGGGGGCGCTTAGGGTGGAGCTGGGTTGGGTGGCCCTGGTTTGGGAGTCAGGGTTGGAGATGGCGATGGGGCTCAGGACAGAGTCAGACCTGGACGGGCGGCCCCAGTCTCGGTCTCCCCTTGCCTCACCTTTTCCTGTAGCATGCCACTGAGGTCCCCATAGGGCGCATACTCCTGGGCGAAGGCAAAATACCGAGGTGTCTGCAGGGGATCTTCCAGGGTCTGCAGCAGGCCTGGATGTGAGGAGACGCAGCGGCCCACGCAGAACTCCCTCAGGAAGGTGGTTCTCAGGACTGTGTCCCGGCGAAGGAGCTTCAGAGCCACCGCTGGACCTGCTGGGGAGACGGGGTCAAGGGGAGTATAGGCAGCTCTCCATCCATCTACATCTCCTCTTCCTCTCTCCCTTCCTCCCTCCCTCTCTCCCTCTCTTCCTTCAATCCATCCACCCATCTTTCCATTCACTCACCTATCTACCCACCAATCCTTCCTTCCTTTTCATCCATCTACTTGTTCTTTCATCCACCCATCCATCTGTTCCACCAATACATCCACCCATCCATCCATCCACCTACCCACCCATCCATCCACCCTTCCACCCACCCACCCACCCACCCATCATTCATCCATCCATCCATCCTGCCTGTCTCTGTCTCGCCCTTGGTGTCTCCGAGGTGGGGTCTCTGGCAAGCTGCTTAACCTCTCTGGGCCTCAGACATCTCGTGGGCAAAACAAGTCTCTCCATATTCAAAGTGTGGGTTGGAAGAGACCTTCCCTGAAACTTCTTTCTACCCTGCCTCAGACTGTTGTGTGGTCTTGCACAACTGCCTTACCATTTCTGGACCTCAGTTTCCTCTTGCATGAAGTAAGGGACCTGGCAGTGGCTTGGGATCCAGACCAAGTTGCACGCCTGCCTTGCTGTGGGAGCTTAGGCAACCACATACCATCTCTGGGTGACACTTCTGTTCCCCAGAAGGTCCCAGAACTCTCAGGAGTCCCCATGAAGAGGGGCACCATCAGCTCCTCCTGGACCCACTCCCTACCTAGGTGCCCTCCAAGAACCTTCTCATGAGGCAGTTTGGGCGTCTGCCCTTGGGTGGCCGAACTCACCCCCTTGGCAAGGCCGGGCCAGGAGCACGCGGCCATAGGAGCCAGAGCCCAGCCTTCTGATGAGGCGATACTGGACTCGAAGACTCCTCACTGGGGTCACCCTGGTGGCTGTCAGCTCGACCAGCCGTTGGAGGGCCGTGGCCGTGTCCTCCTATGGAAGAGGGGTGGGGGGTGAGTGTGGGGTCTTCTGAGAGCAGCTGGGGAGGAGGTTGGAGGCCCAGTCCAGGGCTGGGGGTGGGGGAAAGGCTGGGGACAGGGGTTGCTGTCCCCAGAGAGGACGATGAGTCACAATGACTCACCCAGCCTTGGGCCACCTGTTTTTGTGTCCTGGCGGGGTAGAGGGGTTATTATCTACGAGGCCTTGCCTGGCCCCCTCCGTGGGAGTGGGCCAGAAGTCCCCCATCCCAACCTCCTCAGCATCCCAGCAAACACAACCCTCGGCCACCCCCGGGCCTACAGCGCCCTCTCCCCTATGCACCCCCATCTTTGCTTCTGAGTCCATCTCTCTGGAGGCCTTGGCCCTGCTATGTCTCCTCTGGTCTCTGTGTTCTCTCCCCCTGACTCTGGGTCTCGGGAGTCTTTCTGTGTCTCTCTCCCATTCTGTCGCCCGTCCCTCTCTCCTCTCTTTTCCTCCCCGTCTCCATCTCTCACCTCTGGGTCCCCATCCTCGGGGGTCTCGGGGGCCCTGAGCGCCATCTCAAGGTTGCCTGGTGTTGGCTGGGCCCTGGGCAGGCACCCCTCGCCCGGGTTCTCTAAAGATCGCCCACCCCTCAAGCCTCTGCACCCCACGGATCCTCTGCACCGAGCCACCGGCTGTAGCTCGTCCACCGGCTCAGCCTCAGTCTCCCCGTGTCTGCCTGAGCCCACGTCTCTGACTCTGGGTGCCTTCCTGTCCCCCTCCGGTGTGTCCCTCTCTGTGCTGTCCACTCCTCTGCTTATAACCGGTAGTCCTCTCTTTAACCGATCTCGGTATCCCCCACCCTGCCTCTGCCAGTGTCCTTCTCTCTGTCTCTCAGTCTCTGTGTCTGTCTCCTCTCCCCTTTCCCTCTCCACCCTGCCTGTCTCTGTCTCGCCCTTGGTGTCTCCGAGGTAGAACTCCCTCTTCCCGACCTGTCTGTTGTCCCCACAGGTCCCCCTCCCCACCCACTTTCTTGTCCCTACACTGTCCCCCTCTCCGCCTCTCTCTGGGCCTCTCTGCCCACTCTCCCCAGTGTCTCTGCGTCTCTCTTCTCCTCTTTGTTCCTGACTCTCTCTCAGCCTTTGTCCCTCCCTTTTTCTGGGCCAGGGACAGGGGTGTGTGTGACAGCGCATAGACAGAGACATCCTGTCCCCCACACCCCCCCACCCTCCGACCGCTGTCCCCTCCCTCTCCCTTCCAAACTTAGACCAGCTTGGACTCTGGGCTCTGGTCCCAGGACAGAGGGGACAAAACAAATTGTGAACCCCCAAGGTCCAGGCCTGAGGACAGAGGAGCGAGGTGGGACAGACCCCTTCACACACCTGAACTGGGAAGACAGGCCTGGAGCTGAGTGCCTCTGACTTCCTCCAGGGGCCAGAAAGCAGGGACTGGTCTCAAGCGGAGCTCCTTAATGCCAGGAACCCAGGCCCCAGCCTCTTCCCTCAGACCAGGAGTCCAGGCCCCCAGCCCCTCCTCCCTCAGACCAGGAGTCCAGGCCCCCACCCCCTCAGGCCCCCACCCCCTCCTCCCTCAGACCAGGAGTCCAGGCCCCCAGCCCCTCCTCCCTCAGACCAGGAGTCCAGGCCCCCAGCCCCTCCTCTCTCAGACCCAGGAGTCCTGGCCCCCAGCTCCTCCTCCCTCAGACCAAGAGTCCAGGCCCCTACCCCCTCCTCCCTCAGACCAGGAATCCAGGCCCCCAGCTCCTCCTCCCTCAGACCAGGAGTCCAGGCCTCCAGCCCCTCCTCTCTCAGACCCAGGAGTCCTGGCCTCTGCCCCTTCTCCCTCAGACCCAGGAGTCCAGGCCCCCAGCCCCTCCTCCCTCAGACCAGGAGTCCAGGGCCCCAGACCTCCTCCCTCAGACGAGGAGTCCAGGCCCCCAGCCCCTCCTCCCTCAGACCAAGAGTCCAGGGCCCCAGATCTCCTCCCTCAGACCAGGAGTCCAGACCTCCAGACCTCCTCCCCTCAGACCAGGAGTCCAGACCCTAGCCCCTCCTCCCTCAGACCAGGAGTCTAGATTCCAGCCCCTCCTCCCTCAGACCAGGGGTTCACATCCCCACCCTCCTCCATATGACCCAGAAGTCCAGGCCCTTAGCCCCTCCTCCCTCAGACCAGGAGTCCAAGCCCCCAGTCTCTCCTCCCTCTGATCAGGAGTCCAGACCCCAGCCCTTCCTTCCTCAGACCAGGGGTCCAGGCTCCCACTCTCTTCCCTCAGAACCTGGAACCCAGGCCCCCAGTCCCTCCTCCCACAGGACTCAGGCCCCCACCCCCTCAGGTCAGGGCTCAAATAGCTGACAGATGTCCTGGGGACAGAGGCACGCTCGAGTTCTCAACACCTGCCCCAGCCTGGCCCACGAGGGCTTTACACTGGATCCTCCCAGCCGCCCAAAGGTCAATATTTATCCCCAGCATACAGAGCAGGAAACTGAGGTTCCGCGAGGCGGTCTCCTTACACAAGGTCAGAAGGGGAGCGGGGCCTGGGCCAGGTCTGGGTGACTCAGAGGCCTGCCGCCCGCCCCACTTGTGTTTCCACTACTACTCCAGTCCTGCTATTAATAAAGACGCAGCCACCACCGCTAAGGGAGGCTCTGGAAGGATCCACAGGAAGCTGGCAATGGTGCGCGCCACAGCACTGCAGGCTCCAGGGAGCAGAGGTGGAACTTCCTGGGCTCTCCGGCTTACATCAGATGTTGCAAACTTCCAGAAAAGTGGCAAGACTGCCATGGGGACACCCATTCGTGGGACTTCACAGATGCCACCCTTGTGCCCTCTTCTTTCAACCCTGTGTCTTTGAGGGCACAGATTATGTTGAAGTCAATGACAACATAGGGACATCTTTTTGGGTGGTAGTGATACACTACCTGGTATGTCTGCTTTAAAATAGTCCAGGTGGGCCAGGCGCGGTGGCTCATGCCTGGAATTCCAGCACTTAGGGAGACCAAAGTGGGAGGATCGCTTGAGCCCAGGGGTTTGAGACCAGCCTGGGCAACTTGGTGAGACCACATCTCTACAATATATTTTTTTAAAAAAACAAAAAACAGACATGGTAACATGTGCCTGTAATTCTGGCTACTTGGATGACTGAGGCAGAAGGATTGTCTGAGCCCAGCAGGTCGAGGCTGTGGTGGCTGTGAGCATGCCACTGTACTCCAACCTGGGTGACAGAGTGAGACTCTGACTCGATAAATAAATAAAATAGTCCAGGTGGGCTGGGCATGGTGGCTCATGCCTAGAATCCCAGCACTTTGGGAGGCTGAGGTGGGAGGATTGCTTGAGCCCAGGGGTTCAAGATCAGTCTGGGTAGCATAGTGAGACTCCCATCTCTATAAAAATAAAATAAAATAGCCGGATGTGGTGGCTTATGCCTGTCATCACAGCACTTTGGGAGACCGAAGTGAGAGAATTGCCTGAGCCCAGGGGTTCGAGACCATCCTGGGCAACTTGGCGAGATCTTGTCTCTACAATAAATCAAAAAATTAGCCAGGTGTGGTGGTGCATGCCTGTAGTCCCAGCTACTCAGGAGGCTGAGGTGAAAGATCACCTGAGTCCAGCAAGTCAAGGCTGTGGTGGCCGTGAGCATGCCACTACACTCCAGCCTGGGCAACAGAGAGAGACTCTGACTCAAAAAAGAATAAAAATAAAAATAAACCTTTTAAAAAAATAAAATAAATTAGCAAAAGTAAATAAAAGTAAACGTCTGTGAGAGGGTGAGACTTGTGTTACTAACTGAGATCAAGGGGCTTGTTTTATTCCTCTGTTTCTGGTTATGTTTTAAATCTTCCCTCATGAAGAGCTACAAGTTGGTTGGGCGCAGTGTCTCACGCGTCAACCCAGCACTTTGGGAAACTGAGGCAGGAGGATTACCTGAGTCCAGGGGTTCGAGAGCAACCTGGGCAACAGAGCAAGACCTTGCTTGTCTCTACAAAAATAAAAACATTAGCTGGGCATGGTGGCGTGCGCCAGTAGTTCCAGCTATTTAAGAGACTGAGGCGGGAGGATCACCTGAGCCCAGGAGGTTGAGGCTGCAGTGGCTGTGATCATACCACCGTTCTCCAGCCTGGGTGACAGAGTGAGACCCCCAAACAAACAAACAAACAAACAAACAATAAATAAAAGCTACAAGTTATCAATGAAACTATAGATATCATGATAAACTGTTCCCAGACACTTGGGTGCACATTTCTATAAGGAAAACGTCCAGCTCCACTACAATGCCATTCTCCTACTTAATGACATGACCAATAATTTCTTGAAATCAACTGATAACCAGTGTGTATTCAATTTCTCTCATCTCTCTGCAACCGCCCTCCAAGTCTTTACTTGCTTTAGTTGAGTCAGGAATCAAAGCCCCACACAGCTTTCAGGGAACTTGTTATCATTATGCCTTTTGTGTTATTTGGATGTTCCCCACGCATGTGTTACTATTTGAAAATTTAAAATAAAATTAAACAAGATGGGGGTGACTCCATGCCCAGGGGTGCCTGGCCCTGGGTGTGCTTACTTTCTTTCTTTCTCAGTGTATTCAAGACTTTCTAGAGTCCTCCTCACAAGCCCTGAGCAGATTTCCAATTTACTTCTGGGGAAACTGAGGCACAGCCATTGAGAGACAGAGGGGGGACTCGTGAGATCTGGGGACTCAAGGCTGCCTCCGCCACTGGCTAGGGGGCTTCGGGGGGCCAGACCTCAGGTGCCTGACTTGAGCCGAGTCCCCCATGGGCCAGGAGTTGGCGGTTTGTGTCCTGGAGCCACAGAAATATCTGGCACCCTCGAGCTGAAAGGTCAGGCAGGAGAGCCGGCCACCTGGATCCCCCGGGCGGGAGTGAGAGGGGACGCTACAGGCCGCCAGCTCCCGTCCTCCCCAGAGGCTCTGATGATCCGGGGAGCTTTGCACCTCCCCATTTAGTAACGCCACTCTGCGGGGTCACCTGGAGTGACCTTGGCACGTGGGTGTGGGGGGAGGCTCCAGCCTGGCCCTGGGGCACACCCCCCCATCTCTAAGCTGAACTCTGGGCATCCCCTCCTCCTCCTGTCCTCCTGGTCTTCAGCCTACAAAGGCTCCTTTTGTGACCCCCTCCTGGGTTTGTCCCCACCTGTCTGGGCAAGTGTCCAGCTGCCTCTGTGCCTCAGTTTCCTCCTATATAAAATGAAAGTAGGTCAGGTGCAGTGGCTCATGCCTGTCATCCCAGCACTATGGGAGATGGGAGGATTGCTCAGGCCCAGCAGTTTGAGACCAGCCTGGGCAACACAATGAGACCTCATCTCTACAAAAATTACAAAAATTAGCCAGGTGTGGTGGCACGCACCTGTGGTTCCAGTTGCACAGGAGGTTGAGATGGGAGGATCGCCTGAGATCAACAGGTAGAGGGTATGGTGGCCGTGAGTGTGCCACTGCACTCCAGCCTGTGCAACAGAGTGAGACTCTGACTTAAAAAAAAAAGAAGGCGGGCTCATTGGCTCAGCATGTAATCCCGCGCCTTTGGGAGGCTGAGGTAAGTGGATTGCTTGAGCCCACGGGTTCGAGACCCACCTGGGCAAGCGAGACCTCATCTCTATAATAAAAAAAAAAAAATTAGCCAGGAGTGGTAGCACACGCCTGTAATTCCGGCTACTCGGAAGGCTGAGGCGGAAGGATCTCCGGAGCCCAGCAGGTCAAGGCTGCGGTGGCCGGGGGCAGCCACTGCACTCCAGTCTGGGCCACAGAGTGAGACTCCAACTCAAAAAAAAAAGAAAAAAGAAAAAAGAAAAGAATTTGCAACATCAAATGACTTTGTTTTGTCTGGGGAGGGTAAGATTATAAACCGGTAAACCAAAATCTCAGCCCTTAACTATCTTTGCGGTGCAGTCAACCAGCCTTCTGTTAGCAGTGAAGCTGGGCTACTTCCTCCCGTTTTGAGTCAGGAATGCTGTTTTCTCTCTATTATACCAGATATACATCGAACAAATATTAAATAAAATAATGGATGAAAAAACACAAGCCATCACCCCTAGTATAGCGTGAGTGCTTAACGGTATTATTATTATTTTATTATTATTATTTGAGTCAGAGTCTCACTCTGTCCCCCAGGCTGGAGTGCAGTGGCACCATCATGACTCACCGCAGCCTCAACCTGCTGGGCTCAGGAGATCCTTCCACCTCAGCCTCCCAAGTAGCTGGGACTACAGGTGGGTGCCCCCTCGCTCTGCTAATTATTGTTTTTTGTAGAGATGAGGTCTCGCTATGTTGCCCAGGCTAGTCTTGAACTACTGGACTCAGGCAATCCCCCCACCTAGGCCTCCCAAGGTGCTAGGATTGCAGGCATGAGCCACCGTGCCCACCCATGACATTATTGTGATGAATAGATTCCTAGAGGTCAGATCCTTCCTATAGTCTCACTTAATCCCCACGTTCTACCTAGGATACAGGAACTGAGCCAGGCTTGATGGTACATGCCTGTCATGCCAGCACGTTGTGAGGCCTAGGTGGGACGAGGCCTGGGCAACATAGCAAGACCCCACCTGTACAAAAAAAATAAATTAGTTGAGCATGATGGTATGTGCCTGTAGTCCCAGCTACTCAGAAGGCCGAGGCGGGAGGATCGCTTGAGGCCAGGAGGTAGAGACTATGGTGAGCCATGACCGTGCCACTGTACTCCAGCCTGGGTGACAGAGTGAGTCACGGACTTGAGGCTACAGAAGTATAAATCCATTACTGCTAGTGAGTATCACCTTGCATGTGTTTAAATGTCGTATAAATAGTATCAGGTATCACAGCCACGATGTTCTGCCTCATCAGCTCAAGGCAAGTAACAAGTTGTTACTTGTAGCTTAGGGCATTTCTCTTGAAGAGACGTTTAACCTTGCAGTGCACAGACATTCTGCCTTCAGCGGGTCCATTCTCCTGATGACGGACATCTTAGTTCTCTCCAATATGAGGCTCCTGCGAATAGAGGTGCAAAGAATCTCCTTCCACATGTCACCTTGTGCTAAGTGGCACATTTTCTCGGGACATTGGCCTCAGAGTGGCATTCCTGGGGCAGAGGACAGGCACTTCCTCAGATGCTGCCACGTGGCTTTCTGGGGTGGTTGCATCTGGCACTGGTTTTTTATTTTTAGTTTTTTGAGTTCACAGATCCTTTGGAGAATCTGAAGGAAGCAAGAGAGACTTGGCACTTACGCCGAGGCCACTGGCCGTGTGTGGCTCTTGTGTGTCTGAAACGTGGCTTTTCTGAATTGAGATGTGCTGCCAGTGTGAAATAGACCCCGGTGTGAAAGACAGAACGTAAACCATTGCTGTGATGATGTGTGTATCAATTACAGGCTGAAGTGATGACGTCTCGGATATACGGTCGGTCTCATTGCCCAGAGGCTCCGTGTTTGCTAATGTGCTCACTCCCTAAAGTCTATTCCTGACTCCTGAGTAATCATAGAGCTATAGTTAATGACAATGTTTTACATGCTCAAAATTTGCTGAGACCAGATTTTAAGGGTTCTCACCACACACACACGCGCGCGCGCGCACACACACACACACACACACACACACACACACACACACACACACACAATGATTAGCATGTGTGGTAATGCAGATATCAACTAGCTTGATCTAGTCATTCCATAATCTCTCTCTCTCTCTCTATCTCTGTCTATCCTTCTGTCTGTCTGTCCACCCATTCAATCTATCTATCTATCTAGCCATCCAGTCTGTCTATCATCTAACCATCCATCCATCCTATCTATCTACCACCTATCTTATCTTATCTATCCATCTATTTATCCATTCTTCCATCCAGTCTATCTATCCATCAATCCACCAATCATCTATCTATCCATCCATCCATCCATCCATCCATCTATCTATCCATCCAGTCAGTCTATCTATCCAATCTATCCAGTCTGTCCATCTCTCTATCTATCATCTATCTATCCAATCTGCCTGTCTATATATCATCTATCTATTTTATCTGTCTGCCTGTCTATCTATCTATCTATCTCTATCATCTATCTAACCTATTACCTATCTATTTATTATTTATCCATCTCTATCTCTTATCTATCTATCTAGTCTGTCTATCTATCCATCTATATCTATCTGTCTTCTTTTTTCTATCTGTCTTCTATCTACCTATCCAGTCCGTCTGTCTGTCTATCTATCTATCATCTATCCATTCTCTTTCTATCATCTATCTATTTATTACTTATCCATCTCTACCTATTGTCTATCATCTATCTATCTAATCAATCTCTATCTATCATCTATCTATTCATCCTGTCTATCTATCTATTATTTATTCATCTCTATTGTTTATCTATCTAGCCTGCCTATCTATCTATCTATCTGTCTTCTGTCTATCTATCTATCTGCCTATCTATCTATCTATCATCTATCTCTATCCATCCTATCTATCTATCCCATCTATCTATCTATCTATCTATCCATCTAGCTTAACTGGTCACAATGACTCACACCGTAGTCCCAGGCACTTGGGAGGCTGAGGTGGAAGGATTTTTGAGCCTAGAATTACAGTCCTGCCTGGGTAACATAGCCAGACTCCATCTCTTAAAAAAAAAGAAGAAAGAAAAAGATATTATGTTGCACATGATAAATATATACAATTATTTTATGTGTTGCTTTAAAATAAATAAATAATAAGGAGGGAAAACAAACAAGTAAAAATGACAGTGCTTTTGTGAGTATGCCCAGAGCCATGGAAAATGTGAGTGGACAGTGCACATGTCCCTAGCTGAGGTTGAACAAGGTGATACTCTGCCTTCTTGTCTTGGCCCATCCTATAAACAAGTGTCCTCTTTGTGAGAGTGCCACGATCGTCATATTGTTGTTCTTTCTGTTGGCAATTCTGCAGTTTCAAATGGCCCCCAAGCATGGTGCTGAAGGACTGGCCAGGTTCCTTAAGTACTCTGAAGGTTGTGACAGGCCTTACGGAGAAAACCCACAAGTTGGATACGCTGTGTTCAGGCAGGAGTTATAGCACTGCTGGCCTAGAGGTCAGTGTCAGTGAATCAACAACATATAGTTAAAAGGAGTCTTCAGCAGGGCGAAGTGGCTCATGCCTGTTATCACAGTGGTTTGAGAGGTTAAGGCAGGAGGATCACTTGAGGCCAGGAGTTCAAGACCAGCTTGGGCAACATAGAGAGACCCTGTCTCTACAAAAAAAATACTTTTTTTATTTTTGAGTTGGAGTCTCACTTTGTCACCCAGACTGGAGTGCAGTGGCCGCTCCCGGCCACCGCAACCTCGACCTGCTGGGCTCCGGCGATCCTTCCTCCTCAGCCTTCCAAGCAGCCAGAATTACAGGCATGCGCTATCACGCCTGGCTGATTTTTTGATTTATTGTAGAGATGAGGTCTCGCTACCCAGGCAGGTCTCGAACCCGCGGCAATCTACTCACCTCAGCCTCCCAAAAGCACGGGATTACAGGCTGAGCCACCAAGTCCGGCTAAAAAAATACTTTTAATACAGGTGTCTTTAGGCGGAGAGTGGTGGCTCATGCCTGTAATCCCAGCACTTTGGGAGCTGAGGCAGGAGGATTGCTTGAGCCCAGGAGTTTGAGACGAGCCTGGATAACTTTTGTCTCTACAAAAAGTAAAAATAAAAAAAGAAGCCAGGCATGATGGTGCCTGTAGTCCCAGCTACTTGGGAGGCCAAGGCAGAAGAATTGCCTGAGCCCGGGAGGCCAAGGCTATGGTGAGCCACTGCACTCCAGCCTGGGCGACAGAGTGAGACCCTGACTCAGAAAATTAAGAGCCATGCGTGGCCGGGGCAGTGAGTCAGTGTTGCAATTCGGTGTTCCCGGCAGCTTCACAGGACACACCCGGCAGGGATAAGGCGAGCTGACTGCACGGAGTGAAATAAAGCAGACCACTAAGACAACTTCACCTTGTTTCTGTTTAACCTTGGCAAAAACGGAAACACAACTTGGCAGACAGCATCGGGGAAACACAATCTGACAGACCCGACCGAAGTCCTTCAATGGATCTTTCTGGAAGTCTGGAGGTCACAGGATAAGAATCACTGCCTTCCACGTCCCTGGTGGGCTGCTCTCTTGACCTCATCTTCTCCTGTGTGGACTGTCACTACAATCTCTTCCCGGCCTCTGGTCTCTCCCTTGGGGTGCCCCACCCACCACCTCAAAGGTACCTTTTTTTTTCTGAGTTGGAGTCTCGGTCTGTTGCCCGGCTGGAGTGGAATGGCACCATCACAGCTCACAGACTTGACCTTCGTTCAGGTGATCCTCCTGCCTCAGTCTCCCAAGTTGCTGGAACTATAGATGTATGCCATCACGCCTGGCCAATTTTTGAATTTTTAAAGATATGACATCTTACTATGCTGCCCAGGCTGGTCTCCACCTCCTGGGCTCAAGCAATCCTTATGTTTCAGCCTCCCAAAGTGCTGGGATTACTGGCATGAACCACGGCACCTGGCCCAAAGTTCTCTTTCCAACACTCAGCTCTGACCCGCACCCCCCTTCTCAATAGCCTGCCATGGTTCCCCACTGCCCTCGGGATTGAGTCCAAGCTCATCCCCGGCCTCAGGGCCCTTCTGGAGCTGGCTTCTGCCTCGTTGCCAGCCCACCCCATGTCACCAGCACCCCAGGCACTCGGGGACTGAATGTCCAGGCACACGGGATTCTCTCTCCCTCGGGAGATGTGTGTGGATGCAGTGGGTTTGTGCAGTGGGTTTGGTTTCATAAATCCCATGTGGTTAACAATAATCAGAGCGAGTAGGTAGCCAGTGCTGTGAATTAGCCACCTGGTGCTCATTCTCACGGTGCCCCTGGGAGGTGTCCTACGTTAGCCCCTTTCATAGTTGAGGAAAGGGGGACTCGCAGTGATTGGTCTCCTGCTCTGTGGGACTCTGGGGGGCGGACTTGGGACAGGCAGTTCCATATGCTCCCCCCCCGCCTCTCTGCCATGTGCGGGCCAGGAGCAGACATATGTGAGGGATGCTGACTTCTCTTGTTTCCTTCCACACTCAACCCACATTTCCTGGGGTCTTCGGAAGTTGAGCCCTGAGCCGGGGCTGGGCACTGGGAGGTCTGCCAACAGGTCCCGTCCCTGCCCGGAGGTGCCTGGTTGATACCATGGACAAGGGGCTGCAGGGATAAAACAGGATGTGACCGGGTGTGGTAGCTCATATCTGTCCACCACACCTGGCTAATTGTTTTATTGTTTGTAGAGACGAGGTCTTGCTATGTTGCCCAGGCTGGTCTCAAACTCCTGGGCTCAAGGGATCCTCCCGCCTCGGCCTCCCCAAGTACTGGGATGACAGGTGTGAATCTCAGTGCCCAGTCTGATTTGTACACTTTAAATGGGTGAATTTTATGGTTTGTGATTTACATCTAAATACAACTATTAAAATAATCCCTGACTGAGTGTGGTGCCTCACACCTGTAATCCCAGCACTTGGGAGGCTGAGGTGAGAGGATTGCCTGGGCCCACGGGTTTGAGATCAGCCTGGGCAACTTGGAAGGACCTTGACTCTACAATAAATTAAGAAAAATTAGTTGGGCATGGTGATGCGCACCTGCAGTTCCAGCAACTTGGAAGACTGAGGTGGAAGGATTGCCTGGGTCCAGTAGGTCAAGGCTGCAGTGGCCACAAGTGTGCCACTGCACTCCAGCCTGAGTGATAGAGTGAGACTCCGACTCAAAAAAAAAAAAAAAAGAAATCCCTGACCTGGCGGCTCCTGCATTCCAGTGAGTGAGTGACCACAGTGAATGCACCTGATGGGACACCCAGATCAGTTTTAATTTTTTTTTTTGAGTTGGAGTTTCACTCTGTCGCCCAGACTGGCATGCAGTGGCATGCTCCTGATCATTGCAGCCTCGACCTACTGGGCTCCGGCGATCCTTCCTCCTCATCCTTCCCAGTAGCCGGAACTACAGACGCGCGCTACCACGTTCAGCTATTTTTTATTTTATTGTAGAGACAAGGTCTCACCAAGTTGCCCAGGCTGGTCTGGAACTCACAGTCTCAGGCAATCCACTCACCTCAGCCTCCCAAAGTGCTGGGATGACAGGCTGAGACACTGAGCTCGGCCCAGTTTTAATTTTTAACATCCCTTCCTGTATATAACAGAACGGCTTTCAGTAATAATCATATAATAGGCTGGGCTCAGTGGCTTACCCTGTCATCCCAGCACTTTGGGAGACCGAGGCGAGAGGATTGCCTGAGCCTGTGGGTTCGAGACCAGCCTGGGCAACTTGGCGAGACCTCTTCCCTACAATTAAAAAAAAAATAGCCATGCATGATAGTGTGCACTTGTAGTTCTGGCTACTTGGAAGGCTGAGGCAGAAGGATTGCCGGAGCCCAGATGGTTGACACTGGGGTGGCTGTGAGCCTGCCACTCCACTCCAGCATGGATGATGGAGTGAGACTCTGACTCAAAAAAAAAAATCATATAATAATCATCAGCATTTTTTCTTGGCTTGTGGAGTATCCTCTTTCTTTTTTAAATTAATAGACTTTATTTTCTAAAGTAGTTTTGGGTTCACAGAAGAAAAAATTTTGAGTCGAAGTCTCACTCTCAACCTGGCTGGAGTACAGTGGCACGTTCATGACCACCACAGCCTCAATCTGCTGGGCTCAGGCGATCTTTCTGCCTCAGCCATCCAAGCAGCTGGAACTACAGGTGTATGCCACCACGCCTGGCTAATATTTTGATTTATTGTGGAGATGAAGTCTCGCCAAGTGTCCAGGCTGGTCTCGAACTCGTGGGTTCAGCAATTCTCTCACCTTGGCCTCCCAAAGTGCTAGGATTACAGTGTGAGGAACCACTCCCGACCCCCCAAAAAGCTTGTTAAAGTCGGAGTCTCACTGTGTCACCCAGGCTGGAGTGTTGTATCAGGATTGTGGCTTACCATGGCCTCGACCTCCTAGGCTCAGGCGATCCTCCCTCCTCAGCCTCCTGTGTAGCTGGGACTATAGGCATGCACCAAGATGTCCAACTAATTTTCTGATTTTTAATTTTGTTTATTGTTTGTAGAGATGAGGTCTCGCTATGCTGCCCAGACTGGCCTTGAACTCCTGGGCTCAAGAAATCCTCCCGCTTCAGCCTCCCAAAGTGCTGGGATTATGGACATGAGCCATTGCGCCTGGCCCCTGACACCTTTCTGTTGTTTGAGCCACCCAGGCTGAGAGGCTTTGCTGTGCAGCCGAAGGACAGTAGCCCAGATAGATGGACTTGAAGCACCTAAACAAAGAAACCAACGGACTTGCCAGAAAATAAAACAGGGAGGTGGCAATCATTTTCAGGGCTGCTGAACAAGTCACCGTGGGGGAGGCTATGTCAGGTAGCAGACGTGTCAGCTCACAGTGTCAGGACCCTCTTGGGGTCTTGGCAGGCTGAAATCAAGGTGTCGCCCAGGCACCGTTCTCCTTTGGAGCCCCAGGATCTCTTCTGAATTCCTTCAGGCCAAGGCAGAATTCCATCCTTGCAGCTGTAGGACTTGCAGCTGTAGGACTTGCAGCTGTAGGACTTGCAGCTGTAGGACTTGCAGCTGTAGGTGCCCCCGTTTGCTGGCTGTTGGCCGGAATCTTTGCCCAGTGTTCAGAGACCGCCTGCGCAGCTGGCCATGTGGTGCTTCCACCCTCAAAGCCAGCAACAGGTAATCCCCTGTGTTGAATCCCACCTCACACATGCTTCAGGAAGAGCCTTGTTCTGTCTATGGGGTCACCTGATGAGGTCAGGCCCACTAAGGAGCATTTCCCTGTCCCAAAGTCAGCTGGTTTGGAAACTTAATTCCACTCGTGATATCCCTGTAGATCAGCATCTGACTGAAGAAAAAAACTGGGAGAAGGATTGTTTCCACCCCAGAAGCAGTGATCGTGGGGGTCACGTTAGACTCCTGCCTACAACAGGGATTGGCAGAGAGACAAGGTGGAGGAGGAGAGGACGGGGAAGGTCTAGGAGGAGGGCAGGAACATGTAGAGGGAGTTCTGGAGGGAAGGCTGGCAGGTCACTCCAGGAAAAGAGAATCATCTGTCAAGGACAAGAGAGGAGAGAGGCGGCCATGACTGGGACGACAGAACTGCTGGGACCAAATGAGATGAGATCAGCTAACAGTGTGTGCGCCGGGTCTGGCCCAGCAAATGGGGTCATTCATGGTGGCTGCAGTTGGGGTCCCACTCCTAGAAGTTGGGGGGCTGCCTCCCTCTCCCTCCCTCTGGGTCTCTGCCTGCCTGGGCCTTTCTCTGTCTCTGTTGGTCTCTCTGTCTCTTTCTCTGTCTCCCTCTTTCTGTCTCTGTGTGTGTGTGTCTCTGTCTCTCGGTTTCCCCCCCCCCCCGTCTCCATTTCTTCCTCTTTCTGATTCTCTCTTTCCCTACATATCTCCCTCATTCTGTATCTCTGTGTGTCTCTCTTTCTCTGTCTCTCTCCCTCTATCTCTGGGTCTCTGTCTGTCTGGACCTCTCTGTCTCTGTCTCTCTGTCACTCCTTCTCTCTCACTTTCTGTTCCCCTCCCCCCCTTATCTCTCCCTCTCTTTGTCTCTGTCCCTGACTCTCTCTGTGTGTCTCTATCTCTCCCTCTTTCTCTGTCCTTCTCTCTGTCTCTGTTCCTGTCTCTCTCTGTCTCTATCTCTACTCTCCCTTTCTCCCTGCCTCTCCCTCTCTGTTTCTCTCTGGCCCGCTCTGTCTGTCTCTCCATCTTTCTCTCTCCCTCCTATCCCTCCCTCTCCCGGTGACCTTGGATGGGTCCCTTCCCCCTCCTGCTTCCACATCTGCCTCCACGAATGCCCCTCCCTCCTCAAGCCTGGAGCTGACTCCTAGGGAAGGCACAGCCTGGGCAAGGGCCAGGCGGTGGGACGAGGGCTTGGCTGGGAGGCCCAGACAGTGGGTGAGTGGAGCAAATATTTATGGAGCCAGGCACAGTGCTGGGTGTGGAGAGATAAGGAGCCGGGGAGGTGCCGGAACTTGGTCTCCAAGGCTGAATTCCGAGCCGCTCTGGGGAAAACTGCTCAGGGCAGCGGGAGGCGGGTGGCCTGTGGTCTGGGACCGGGAAGGAGGGCATGGGCAGGTGATGGTGCCTGTGGAGATGCAGGCCCCTCTGGGATGTGGGATGACCCAGCTTGGTGCTTCATCCATCCAGCTCCTGACTCCTGGGGACTGAACCCCTTCCACTCATTCACCCTAGCTGAAGTCCCCTCCCACCACTCCATGGGGCCCCAGCCCCTGATGTTTCTGAGTCATCACTCCATTTTCCCCCCTTCCTTCCTTCCTTCCTTCCTTCCTTCCCTCCCTCCTTCCTTCCCTCTCTTTCTTTCTTTCTTTTTCAAGTTAGGGTCTCACTCTGTCACCCAGGCTGCAGTGCAGTCGCACAATCATGGCTCATTGCAACCTCAGCCTCCTGGGCTCAGGAGACCCTTCCATGCCTCAGTCTCCTGAGTAGCTGGGACTACAGGCATGCACCACCATGTCCAGTTAATTTTTTAATTTTTTTTTAGAGATGAGGTCTCACAGTGTTGTCCAGGCTGGTCTCGAACTCCTGGGCTCAAGCAATTCTCCCACCTCAGTCTCCCAATGTGCTGGGATTATAGGCATGAGCCTCCATACCCAGCCCACTTCATTTTTTGGTTGGTTGCATTGGAGTGAAAACAGGTGAACTTACAGGAAAGGAGTAATATTGAACTGGACTGTAACCCAAAGTGTGAAATAATCTGTAAGTCCATCCTGGCACAAATATGCGATTGAATAAAGAATTACCTAGTTGCTTCCTCTTGCAGAAGGTGGAGCTTGATCCCACCATCCCTGCCCTGCCATGTGGGCTGCACTTGGTGACCTGTCCCTGTTGGTACAGCAGAGAAACCTGGCAAACACCTCCTCTGCCTGGTGACCAATGGTGTTAGCATCACGGCGGCGAAGGCCCATGGACATGTCCTCCCGTAGGAGGTGATGAGGAGGTCACTTAGTGTGTGGTCCTCTTCCCTAGGACTCCTCACAAATGCCCAAGTCATCAGAAAGTGAGGCAGTTCTGAGAAACAGTCAGACATGAGATTAAAAAGGTATAACCGCTGGGCTCGGTGGCTCAGCCTGCAACCCACACCTTTGGGAGGCTGAGGTGAGTGGATTGCCTGAGCCCGCGGGTTCGAGACCCGCCTGGGCAACTTGGGGAGACCTCATCTCTACAATAAATCAAAAATGAGCCAGGTGTGGTAGCACGTGTCTGTAGTTCCAGCTACTAGGAAGGCTGAGGCGGAAGGATCGCCGGAGCCCAGCAGGTGGAGGCTGCGGTGGCCAGGAGCAGCCACTGCACTCCAGTCTGGGTGACAGAATGAGACTCCAACTCAAAAAAAAAAAAAAAAAAAGGTATAACCATGAGATGCCATGCGGTGTCCCAAGCGGACTTCTGGAACAAAAAAAGGATGTCTGTGAAAATTGAATAAAGGGTGGAGTTTTGTTTAGGAGGAATGTGGCTAATGTCAGTTTTTTAGTTTTCTTTTCTTTCCTTCTTTTTTTTTTAATTTGTACTTACAAGGTCTCACTATGTTGCTCAAGCTGGTCTCGAACTCTTGGCCTCTAGTGATCTTCCTGCCTTGGCCTCCCAAAGTGCTGGAATTACAGGCATGAGTCACTTGGTTTTGACAGAGGCACCATGGTTCAGGGAGATAAGAACATTTCAGGAAACTGGGTGAGGGGTCTATCCCAACTCTACTATCACTGCAACTTCTTTTTGAAAATATTTCTAAAATAAAAAGTTTATGGCCGGGTTCGGTGGCTCAGTTTGTAATCCCAGGACTTTGGGAGGCTGAGGAGAGTGGATTGCCTGAGACTGTGGGTTTGAGATCAGCCTGGACAACTTGGCGAGACCTCATCTCTACAATAAATCAAAATTTAGCTAGGTGTGGTAGTGCATGCCTGTAGTTCCAGCTACTTGGAAGGCTGAGGCGGAAGGACTGCTGAAGCCCAGCAGGTCAATGCTGGGGTGACTGTGAGCATGCCACTGCATTCCAGCCTGGGCAATGGAGTGAGATTCCAACTCCAAAAAAAAAAAAAAAAGAAAGAAAAAGTTTATATAAAAAAATTAACAAAACAGGTGGGCTTATGAGTACTTTTGCCCCACTTCCCACCAGACTATTCTCCAAACTGAAGCCAGAAGGAATCTGCTAAGTCAGGACTGAGAGGTTGTGCTACCCAGGTGTGTGTACTTGTCAAAGCTCATCAACTGGAGATATGTAAAGTGTGACATTTTGCTATATTTAAATTTGACTAAGGATAAGAAGCGCAAATATTTGATATGTTGTGATGCTATGCTGAAGAGTTTAGGGGCGAAGAGAGCTGATATTTGTAAGTTGTTTTGACATAAATGTAAAAAGATGGATGTTTGAGAACCCTGTGTACTTTTTGTTCAGTTTTACTGTGAACCTAAAACTGTTCTAAGAAATAAAGTTTATTTATTTAAAAAGATGGATTATGAATGGATGGTTGGATGATTGAATAATGAAGATGGATGGATGGATGGATGGATGACTGATTGGTTCGTTGGATGATAGAGGATGGATGGATGAATGAATGGATGCTTGGTTGGTTGGATGATGGAGAATGGATGGATGAATGAATTGGTTGGTTGGATGATGGAGGATGGATGGATAGATGGATGGATGGATGAATGGGTGGCTAGATGGATGGATGGATGGATGAATGGGTGGCTAGATGGTTGCATGATGGAGAATGGATGGAAGGTTAGATGATTGGATAATGAAGAATGAATGGATGAATGGCTTGATGTTTGGATGGATGGATGGAGAATGGAGGATGGATGGATGGATGGATGAATGAATGATGGAGAATGAATGAATGGATGGGTGGATAGATGGATGGATGGATGGTTGGATGGTCAGATGGTTGGATGATGGAGGATGGTGGATGGATGGATGAAAGGTTGGATGGTTGGAGTATGGGTGGATGGATGAATGAATGGTTGGATAGTTGGAGGATGGAGGATGGATGGACAGTTGAATGATGGAGGATGGATGGATGGATGGTTGGATGGACAGTTGAACGATGGAGGATGGATGGATGGATAATGGGGGATGATGGATTGTTGGATGAACAGATGGATGATGGAGGATGGATTGATAGTTGGATGGACAATTGAATGATGAAGGATGAATGGATGGATAATGGGAAATGGATGGATGGTTGAATGATGGAAGATGGATGGATGACTGGATGGGCAGATGGATGATGGGGAATGGATGGATGGTTGGACGGATGAAGGAGGATTGATGGATGGTTGGATGATGGAAGATGGATGGATGGTTGGATGATGGAGGATGGATAGATGAATGGATGAATGAATGATGGATGGATAAAAGGTTGGATGGTAGGATGGATGGATAGATGGATGTCAGATGGTTGGATGATGGAGGATGGATGAAAGGTTGGATGATTGGAGGATGGGTGGATGGATGAACGAATGGGTGGATAGTTGGAGGATGGAGGACAGATGGATTATTGGATGGACAGTTGAATGATGGAAGATAGATAGATGGATAATGGGGAATGAATGGATGGTTGGATGGGCAGGTGGATGATGGGGGAAGGATGGATGATTGGATGGATGAAGGAGGATTGGTGGATGGTTGGATGATGAAAGATGGATGGTTGGTTGGATGAGTGGATGGATGATGGAGGATAGATGAGTGATTGGATGATGGAGGATGTATGATAGAACAGGTTTATTTTGAAGCACAGATAGTAAAATGCCAATTGTAGACTGCAGAGAGTGAGTATATACAATTCACCGTACAATTATTTCCACTTCCTATATGTTTTTAAATTTTCATAATAACAAACTTCCCACCCACCTCTACATGAATCCCACTAAGGCTCCTCTCCTCAGTTGAGTAGAAACAAGAGTCCTCCTGAGTCCCTGCATGACTTTGCACTTCATCACCTCCCTGGTCTCCTCTCCTGGCACTCCCTCCTTTCCTCTCGCTCCCCTCCAGTCATGTTGGCCTCTCTGCTCCTTGAATACACCAGCCTCATCTCCTCCTTCAGTCTTTGCACCAGCTGTGTCCTCTCCGGGGATGTGTCCTCAGTTGTCTGCACAGCTCTCTTCTTGCCCCCTCTCCTGCATACATGTAGTTTTACCTCTCTGGTCCTGCATACCCTTTCTTCACAGCATTTACTCCCTGTTAAGGTTTTTATATATTACTTGCTATGTTTTCTTGCCTGACTTTTCTTACTAGAATGGAAGCCCCATGCAAGATTAGCCTGTTTAGCTCATTGATGAATGAACAGCACCTAGGACAGTGCCCACAACATAGTAGAGATTCGATGAAACATTTTAGGATGAGTAGATGAAAAACTGAATGAATGAGGTAAAGATAAAGTGTTGTGTAAGGGATATAAGAACAGGCTTTGGAGCCACAATGTCTGGGGCTTACTAGTCGTGTGGCCTTGACTAATTCAGTTCACATCTTTGAACCTGAGTTTCATGCTCAGGAAAACAGAGCCAGGAGGGAAACCTTAGTAGGCTGTAAAGGATACAACCACTTTGGAAACAGTCTGGCACTTTCTTTAAAAGTGAATCATACACTGCCCACACAACCTAGCAATTCTGCTCCTAGAAGTCTGCCCAAAAGAAATGAAAACACATGCCCACACAAAGACTTGCACATGCATGTTCATAGCAGCATTATTCACACAGCCAAAGAGTAGAAACAACCCAAACACCCATCAGTGGATGGATAGATGAACAAAACATGGTGTATCCACACAATGAAATATTACTCAGCTATAAAAAAGAATGACACATTGTACTGTACAATTTACAATATGGACAGACCATGAAGACATTATGCCAAGTGAAAGAAGGCAGTCACCAAAGCCACATATTGTTTCATTTATATGAAATGTCCAGAGAAGGCAAATTCATAGGGACAGAATGCAGATTTGGTTGCCTGGAGCTGGTGGTAGGAATGGAGAATGACTATAAATGGGCACAAGTTATCTTTTTGGGGCGATGGAAGAATTCTAAAATTGGATTGTGGTGACAGTTCACAAATTTGCAAATTTATTTTAAAAATCATTGATTTGGCCTGGTGCAGAGGCTCTTGCCTATAATCTCAGCACTTTGGGAGGCCGAGATGAGAGGATTGACTGAGCTCATGGATTCGAGACCAGCCTGGTTAACTTGGTGAGGCCTCATTTCTACAACAAATCAAAAAATTAGACAGGTGTGGTGGTGCATGCCTGTAGTTCCAGCTACTTGGAAGGCTGAGGCAGAAGGATCAACTGAGCCCAGCAAGTCAAGGTTGCAGTGACCATGAGCATGACACTGAACTCCAGCCTGGGTGACAGAGTGAGACTACAACACAACAACAACAATGACAACAAAAATCATTGAATTGCCAAGCATGGTGGCTCATGCCTGTCATACTAGCACTTTGGGAGGCTGAGGTGGGAGGATCACTTGAGGCCAGGAGCTCGAGACCAACCAGGACAATACAGCAAGACTCAGTCTCAAAATAATTATAAATAAAAATAATTCATTGACTTGTACACTTAAAATGGATGAATTCTATGGCATGTAAATGATACCTCAATAAAACTGTTTAAGGAAAACAAAAATGGAGACCATGATAGTATCAATTTTATGGGGCTGTAGTGAGGATTAAACAGGCTAATCCATGTAATCCCCTTAGAAACAGAGGGTAAATAATCAAGAAATGCGTTAATTGTTAACAAATGCGGTTGTTAGCCGGGCTCGGTGGCTCAGCCTGTATTCCTGCGCTTTGGGAGGCTGAGGTGAGTGGATTGCCTGAGCCCATGGGTTCGAGACCTGCCTGGGCAACTTGGTGAGACCTCATCTCTACAATAAATCAAAAATCAGCCGGGCGTCGTAGCGCACACCTGTAGTTCCAGCTATTTGGAAGGCTGAGGTGGAAGTATCGCCGGAGCCCAGCAGGTCGAGGCTGTGGTGGCCGGGAGCGGCCACTGCACTCCAGTCTGGGCGACAGAGTGAGACTCCAACTCAAAACAAACAAACAAACAAAAAAACAAACACGGTTGTGATCCTTTGTGTAAAATACTTAGCACAGAGAAAGACAAATTGTAGAGTTTCACACATAACCCTGCCACTTCTCCAACAATCACCATCACTGGTGACTCTATCATTCCCCATGTCTGTGCCATGATGCTGGCCTCGGTTTGTGTGTGTGTGTGTTTTGTTTTTGTTTTTTAAATGAGTTTGGGTCTCACTCTGTCACCCAGGCTGGAGTGCAGTGGCACAATCACAGCTCACCACAGCCTCAACTTCCTGGGTTCAGGTGATCCTTTTGCGTCAGCCTCCCCGAGTGGGTGGGACTACAGGTATGCATCACCATGCTGGCTAATTTTTTTAAAATTTTGTATAGAGACAAGGTCTTGTTATGCTAACCAGGTTGGTCTTTTAAAATTTTTTTTATTTTAAGTACGTTAAATTTTATTTTAAATTTCAGGGCTAGGTATACAAATGCTCACTACGCATTTGTTGATGAGACTGGCCTTCAACTCCTGGCCTCGACTGATCCTCCCACCTCGGCCTCTCAAAGCACTGGGATTACAGTAGGTGTGAGCCACCATGCCCGGCTTGGCCTGTTTCTTAACCTGTAAAATGGGACAGCTGGGCTCCATCTCTGGGGTCTTTTTCTGTGTCTGTTCTGTATTTTGTTCTGGGAACGTTTCTCTCCATAAGCAGCAGATCCACATGGGAAAAGGGACTGTGGTGGGAAACCCCAGGGGGTGGGGTGGGGCCCTCAGGCCCTGGAGACCTGGATGCGCATAGGAAGGGGGTATGAAAGTGGATTGTGTGGTGGGAGCTGACAGTAGTGGTCAGATTGGCCTGGCCAAGAGTTCGAATCCCAGGTCTGCTATTTTGTAGCTGTGAGATCTTGGATGAGGGCCTTCCTCTCTTTAGGTACCGCTTCTGCCTCTGGAAAACGGGAAGGATGTTGCCTACCTCCCAGCAGGGTGGCAAGGATGCACTGAGATCATGAACATACAGCTGGGAAAATGAGCTAACAAAGCCACAATGGGGACAGCTCCCCATCAGCCGCCAAGCACCATCCTCAGTCCTTTCCCAAAATAACTCATTTAACTCGCAGGGCCAGGCTTATGGTTGTGGTTATCAAAGGAGAGAAAGTGATGACTTTGCTTTAGGCCTCAGGGTGTCCCTTCTATGAATGGGGCTGTGTCAGTCACTACCTTGATGGGTTTTGACAATGATGTTGCACTGACCAGGTGTCTGGCCATGGTAGGTTCTCACCGCATAGGGCCCCATATGTGAATGTGATACCGGGAGCCAGTGAGGTTGGGCACAGTGGCACACGCTGCCATCCAGCACTTTAGGAGGCTAAGGCAGGACTGCTTGAGCCCGGGAGTTGGAGAGCAGCCTGGGCAACATAGCCAGACCTCGTCTCCACAAATTTTTAAAAATTAGCTGGGTGTGGTGGCTCATGCCTGTAGTCCCAGCTACTCAGGAGGCTGAGGTGGAAGGATCACCTGAGCCCAGGAGGTCAAGGCTGCGGTGAGCTGTGACTGTACTACTGCACTCCAGCCTGGGCAATAGAGTGAGACTCCAACTCAAAAGAAAAAAAGAAAAAAAAAAAAAAGCCTGGGCACAGTGGCTCATGCCTGTCATCCCAGCACTTTGGGAGGCGGAGGCAAGAGAATTGCCTGAGCCCACGGGTTTGAGACCAGCCTGAACAACATGGCAAGACCTCGTCTCTACAATAAATCAAAAAATTAGTTGAGTGTGGTGGTGCGTGCCTGTGGTGCCAGCTACTTGGAAGGCTGAGGCAGAAGGATCGCCTGAGCCCAGCAGGTCAAGGCTGCAGTGGCCATGAGTGTGCCACTGCACTCCAGCCCGGGTGACAGAGTGAGATTCCAACTCAAAAGAAAATGAGAAACCACACAGGGGATTTTTAGAAAGCAAAACTTCCCACCCTGCCCCCAATTCCTTGTGCCCGGCCTTTGCCCCTGACACTCCCTCTGCCTGAAGCTCTCTCTCCACACAGATGGCAGATGGCTCCCTTCATGCTGGCTCCTTCTGTCCTCATTCAGGTCAAACATCACCTCACCAGAGTGTCCCTTCTTCCCAGTCTTGTGCCCCATCCCTGTGTACCATGGTTCTCTATCAGCAGCCCCTATGCTGGTGCTGTATTGCATACTGGTTCATTACGTGTTTTTGTTTTGTTTTGTTTTTTGAGTCGGGGGTCTCTGTGGCTCAGGCTGGAGTGTAATGGCACAATTGTGGCTCACTGCAGCCTTGACCTCCTGGGTTCAGGCGATCCTTTAGCCTCAGCCTCCCGAGTACCGGGGCTACAGAAACCACCATACTCAGTTAATTTAAAACTTTTTTTTGTGAAGACAAGGTCTCGCCAAGTTGCCCAGGCTGGTCTCGAACCCCTGGGCTCAGGCAGTCCTCTTGCCTCGGTCTCCCAAAGTGCTGGGATTATGGGTGTAAGCCACTGCATCCAGTTTATTTTATGTTTAAAAGGAAACAGGCGCCAGGCTTGGTGGCTCAGCCTGTAATCCCGTGCTTTGGGAGGCTGAGGTGAGTGGATTGCCTGAGCCCGCGGGCTCGAGGCCTGCCTGGGCAGCGAGACCTCATCTCTACAATAAATCGAAAAATTAGCTGGGCGTGGTAGCACGTGCCTGTAATTCCGGCTACTTGGAAGGCTGAGGCGGAAGGATCGCCGGAGCCCAGCAGGTGGAGGCTGCGGTGGCCGGGAGCAGCCACTGCACTCCAGTCTGAGTGACAGAGTGAGACTCCAATTCTAAAAAATAAAAGAAAACAGGCAAGGTGCAGTGGCTCATGCCTGTAATCCCAGCACTTTGGGAGACCAAGGTGAGAGGATTGCCTGAGCCCAGGGGTTCGAGACCAGCCTGGGCAACTTGGCAAGACCTTGTCTCTACAGTAAATAAAAAAATTAGTCAGGTATGATGGCACACGCCTGTTGTCCCAGTTACTCAGGAGACTGAGGCGGAAGGATCGCCTGAGCCCACCCAGGCCAGGGTGCTGTGGCCGTGAGTGTGCCACTGCACTCCAGCCTTGGCAGCAGTGAGACTCCAACAAAAAAGTAAAATAAAATGGAAACGGCCACCTGTGGCTTGGAGATATGGTAGTGGACAGTGAAGATCTAGAATTCCATGATCATAGAAAGTTCTAGTCTGGTCAGCGCAGTGCTAGAACTCCAGCTCCTCCTGGGAGGGGACTGGCCTTCTCCTCCTCAGTATCCCCGGGCCTAACTCCGCACCTGACACACAGAGTAGGAGTGTGGTGTTTGGTGAGTGAATAATTCCGCAGGGCAGGGGTGTCTTCTCACATTCCTGCTTCTTCTTCACCCGGGGCTGTGGGCCTCGGCTCCCCGGTGCATCTTCTCCTTCCCGCTCCGGACCAGAGCACAGAGACGGCTGGACAGACCCGGACTCACCCGGGCGCCTGGCCCACCCTCCCCCCAGAACGCCTCACTCTTGGGATTCACGAACTCACATTTATTCACCGACAGACAAGGGACAAGGACAGACCTTTGCTTACTGGGGACCCCCAGGGCCTGGCAGTTCCAGAGAGGTGGCGGCGTCCAGTGTGTATTTGGGGCCCGGGCGGGCGGCGGCGCGCCCGCGGGTCGCCATCCCTCTGGCCAATCGTCCTCCGCCCATTTTGCCTTCTCCAAGTCACTCTGCCTTAAGACACACGTCGGGGCGCGCGGTCCCTAACCCGCGTGGGGGGCCTGGGGTGGGCGGCGGGGAGGGGTGGGAGACAAGGGGCCTCCCCTGCGACTTCCCTCTTCCGCGCTACACATGGGCGGGGCAGGGGCGGCGCCGCGGGGTCAGGAGGCCAGGCCCCCCAGCCCGCGCAGGTGCGCCTTGCTGTCCGCCTCCTCCTCCTCCATCTCGAAGGCGGAGTGGTCCTGGCTGTCGAAGCAGGAGGCGCTGAGGAAGACGGGCGGCGCGGGCGGGGAGCGCGGCGGAGTGCCGGGGGAGGGCGGCTCCTCCTTGACGTGCACCAGCGGCAGCGGCGGCCCCTCGCCGGCCTCAGGCTCGGTCTTGGCGGGCGGCGGCGACGGCGGCGCGGCCGGGGCCTGCAGCGCCTGCAGGGCGGCGGCGCGCTCCAGCTCGGCGCGGTGGCAGCGCTGGTGGCGCAGGAGGCTGTAGGCGCGCGAGAAGCGGCGCGGGCAGCGCGGGCAGGGGTGCGGCGCCGGGCCGCCCGCGTGCACCTGCGCGTGGCGCGCCAGGTCGGCCAGGCGCTTGAACTCGCGCTGGCAGCGCACGCACTGGAAGGGCCGCGCGCCCGAGTGGGTGACGCCGTGCTGCCGCAGGTGCGCGCGGCGCCGGAAGCCCTTGCCACATTCCGGGCACCAGAAGCGCGGCTCGCCCGCGGGGGCCCGGGCGGGCGCCGCGTCGTCGCCCTCGGCCGCAGCCCCGCGGTCGGCGGCCTCGCCGGCCTCGGGCGCCCTCCCTGAGGTCCGCGCGCCCGCAGCCCTGTCGTCCTTGCGCGCCGCGCCGGGCGGCGGCGCCAGCAGGCTGAGCGGGCCGTGCACGCGGCGGTGCTGGCGGAGGTAGGAGGCCAGGCGGAAGGCCAGGCCGCAGTCCGGGCACACGAAGGGCCGGTCGGTGGAGTGGACCAGCCGGTGGCGCGACAGGGACCAGGGCCGGGCGAAGGCCTTGAGGCAGATGGAGCACTGGTGCCGCTTGGGGCGCGGCGGTGGCCCACCCTCGGCCTCCGGGTCGCCCTCGGGGCGCAGGCACGGGTGCGCCTTGAGCTCGCCCTTGGTGGCGAAGGCCTCGCGGCAGCGCAGGCACAGCAGCGTCCAGTCGGCCTGCAGGAGCACCTGCTTCTCCTCCTGCCTCCCGGCCGCCAGCGCCAGCTCGGCGCGCAGCTCCGCGGCCCCAGCCTCAGCCTCGCGCGGCTCGGGCTCGCCGGGCCCCGCGGCGCCCGCGGGCGCGGGAACGGGCGCGGCGGGCTCCGCGGCGGGCCACGCCTCGGGCCACGCCGCCGCCGCCTCCTCATCCTCGGGCCCCGCGGCCGGCGCGGCAGGCGGCTCGGCGGCCTCGTCCTGTGCGGCCCAGCCGGGCCCGGCCGCGTCCTTGGCCGCGCGCTCCATGGCCAGCTCCACCTCGCCTCCCGCGTGCTCCTGCGCCAGGTGGCGCCGCAGCTGCGCGGGCTCCGGGAAGGTGCGGGGGCAGGCGGCGCAGCGCAGCGGCGGCTGGGGCCCGTGGCCGCGCAGGTGGCGGGACAGGTGCGCCGGCCGGCGGAAGGCCTTGGGGCACAGCGGGCAGGCGTGCGGCCGCAGCCCCGAGTGGCTCAGCCGGTGCCGCGAGAGGTAGTACGGGAAGCGGAACAGGCGGCCGCAGGTGGGGCAGGGCAGGGGCGCCCGGGGGGCTCCGGCGCCCCCCCGGCCCCGGCCCCGGCCGCGACCCCGGCCCCGGCCGCGGCCCCGGCCTCGGCCGCGGTGGGGCGGGCTGCCCTGGGCGGGTGGAGGGGGCTGCGGGTCCATGCCTGTGGGGAGAGAGGGGGAGGTGGGGCCGAGGGGTTGGGGGGCAGAGACAGAGAGAGGCGGGGAGACGGGGAAGGGGGAAGGGGGTGGGGGAGAGGGACCGAGACGGAGACGGAGGCACGAGGAGATGGAGGGATGGGGCGAGAGCGGTGCGGGGGTGTGGGGGGGCAGAGACGGAGAGACGGGGAGATGGAGAGATGGGGGAGGGGAAGGGGGATACAGGGGGGGAGGAGCAGAGAGAGACAGAGAGACGGAGAGATGGGGGTGGGAGGGGAGCAGAGACAGAGAGGGTCAGATATTGAGCCAGGGAAAGAGGAGATACAAGAGACAGAGGGAGACGAGAGACACAGGGGCGGAGACACAGACCAGAGACAGAGAAGGCAACAGAGACAGGAAAGGACAGACGGGAGGCACAGAGTTGGGGCGGAGAGACAGGCACCAGGAGAAACAGACAGGATGGGGGTGCCCAGATGGGGGCGACAGAGATGAGGGGACAGAAAGGGTGGAACATTAAGCCAGGAAAAGGGGAGCGAAATAAGAGAGACAGACAAAGGTGAGAGACCCAGAGTAGGACAGGTGAGAGTTGGAGAGACAGATGGGGGGGGGCAGGCAGGAAAAGACAGAGATCAGAGACAGGGAGGGATGGAGAGACAGACCCCAGGAGAAAGAGAGAGACAGGATGGCGAAAGGCAGAGACAGAAACAGAGGGAGACAGAGAGCAAGAGATGGGGAGAGAAAGACAGAGAGAGAGAGAGAGAGAGAGAGAGAGAGAGAGAGAGATAGAGAGAGAGAGAGGAGCACCCAGTAGAGAGAAAGAGAGACAGCGCAAAAGAGAGAGACAGAGATAAAGACAGACAGACAGAGAAACAGAGGGAGAGAGAGGGAGAGAGTGAGAGTGAGAGAGAGGAGCACCCAGCAGAGAGAGACAGAGACAGAGACAGTGAGAGAGGGAAGCACCCAGCAGAGAGAGACAGAGTTAGAGACAGAAACAAAAGAGAGAGAGAGAGAGAGAGAGAGAGGAGCATTCAGCAGAGAGAGACAGAGTTAGAGACAGAGACAGAGACAGCACAACAGAGAGAAGCACCCAGCAGAGAGAGAGAGAGAGAGAGAGAGAGAAAGAGAGAGAGAGAGGCAGAGAAAGAGAGACACAGAGAGAGAAAGTACCCAGCAGAGAGAGACAGACAGAGAGATGGAGTAAGGAAGCACCCAGCAGAGAGAGACAGAGACAGAGACAGACAGGGAGAGGGAGAGATGGGGAGAGAGAGACAGAGAGAGAGAAGCAGCCAGCAGAGAGAGACAGAGACGAGAGGAGGAAACAAAGAGATTAGAGACGGGCAGAGACAGGGCAGGCCCAGAGGGGCACGGCCGGTGGGTGGGGGTGGGAGAGCCGGAGCCGGAGACACACGGAGGGCCGCGGGCGGGAGGGGACGGGACGGGGACAGGGCAGAAGAGGGGACACGGGAGACAAAGTCAGCCAGCTGCTCGGCTCCAGGGCTGCGCATCGAGAGGGGCCGGCAGCCGGGTGGGAGTCGGCGGCGCCCCGGAAATGGGACATGGGTTCCCCGCGCCAGGGGCTGGGAGAGGCCGAGCAGGACGCGGGGACTCCGGGCCTGGGGGAGGGGCCGGGCCGCTGCGCGCGGGAGGAGGGGGGACCTAGGACCCTCGGGCTGGGGGCGAGGATGGGCGATCCGACCCGATGGTGGGAGGCCAGGCGCCCGGTCCGGTGGAGGAGGGGCGGGAGGGGGCTGGGCGCGGGCGGGGGCTGGGGACCCCACGGCTGGAGACTGGGGGGGGCGTGAGGCCGGGGCTCCGGGAGGGGGCAGGGCCGGCCCCGGGGTGAGGGTGCGGGTCGGGGTCCCCAGGCCGGGGAGGGGCGACGCCTCCGGGCCGAGCCCTCGGGCGCCGGGCACGATCTGCAGAATCGGGCCGCCGGGCAGGCTCCGGGGGTTTCCCTGCGCGCCCCGGGCTCGGCCCTGGCCGCCGGGCCGCCTCTTACCTCCGCCGCCTTCGCTCCTTTCTTCCTTCCCCGCGGCCGGCCGAGCGCGGACGGTGGTGGCGGGGAGGGAGGGGGCCCCCGAGCTCGGTGGGGGCGGGGAGGAGGCTGGGCTCGGTGTCCCCGCCTAAGCCTTCCCCCCGGAAACCAGCCATTCGTCGGAGCCCGGGAGAGGAAAGACTGGCTGGGAAGCCGGAAACGTGGGGACCCGGGGGCGGGGAAGGGGGGCGGCGCGCGCTCCGGGGTCTCGGAGCCTGGGCTCCCGGAGGGAGGCGGGGGCTGGCTGGGGCCCGGGTCGCTGGGTCCGGCTCCCCCCGCCCCCCCCGACGCACACACACATTCATTCATTCCTTCAACAAGCAGGCGTTTATCAAGGCTTGGCTGTGCCAGGCGCTGTGTTGGGCGGGGGAGAGGTGGGGGCAGGGGCCCTGGGGAGGGAGATGAATGAGCCAGTGACGGAGGCTCCACAAATTGCCGGCACTCTGGGCTGGAGCCTGGCCCCAGCCCTCACTGGGCTGCTGGGCAAGCGACTCTCCCGCTCTGAGCCTCAGTTTCCCCCTTCGTGATACGCCCCTGCGCGCCTTCACTCCACCCTAAGCAGCCAACATGTACTGAGCACCTACTGCAGGCCAGCTGGGCGTCTATTTTGCTCCGTCTGTATTCGCTCCGTCCTAAGCAACCGGTCTTTACTGAGCACCTACTATGGGCTGGCTCTGTCCGTGGTGCTGGACCCACCGCGACAAGCACGGAGGCCCCTCAGCCCTGTCCCCTGGGAGCCCACGGCTGAAAGGGGAAGGGGGACAGACACAGAGCAGTCTCGCTGGGATGGGGGTGGGGGAGTGTGTGCCAATGCAGGAGACCGATAGGGAAGGCCTTGAGCTGAGGCGGTGGCCTCTGGAAGTCTTCCTGAGGCAACAATGTTTCAGCTGAAACCTGCAGTGTGGAACCCGCATGGCCACATCTCAACAACTCAACGTGTGGAGCAGAAAAGGCATTTCGCAGGAGTATAGCAGCAGCCTGGCGCTGTTTGTTTCAGGCTACGTTCCTGCCAAGCTCGGCAGGTAAGAGTGTGGGCAAACAGGTCCTTGGGGGACTGGCCGGGGCGAGTGGAACTTGGAACAGCCTCAAACAGCCAACAATTCCAGGAATCCATCCTTCAGCTTCTGCTTCGAACCGCACACCACAGCATCTGTACCAGGTTGATCATTGCATATTGCAACCCAATCTCAGTGCCCACCTGACGGATGGTGGAACACTGTCTGTGTTTGCAAAAAAGAAACTCACCGTGTGAAGATGTGCAATATCTTTGAGAGATAACCGGCAGGGGAGCGTCCCAGGCGGCTGGCCGGGAGCCTGCAGCCTGTTGGTACTCTCTGTCTGTGCTTAGGAGTGGGTCGCTTGGGAAGAGCTGGAAGGAGGGAAGAAACTGGCCACAGCATGACCTCCCAGGGCTGAAACTCTCCATGCTCCATCTAACCTTGGCACTTTTCAAGCTTGAAACCATGTGAATGTGTTAGATACCCAAAAACTAAAGAAAAAAGTACAGGGGAATAATCACAAGATGTAAAATGACAATGTGTAATAGTTTACTCTTCTAAGTGCTTTATGAATAGAGGCACCTTCAGGCTTGGTGGCTTACGCCTGTCATCCCAGCACTTTGGGAGGCAGAGGCGGGAGGATTGCGAGTCCAGGAGTTTGAGACCAGCCTGGGCATCTTGGTGAGACCTCATCTCTACAATAAATAAAAAAAATTACCCAGGTGTGGTGGCTTGTGCCTGTGGTCCCAGCCACTTGAGAGGCTGAGGCCAAAGGGTCACATCTGAGCCCGGCAGGTCACGGCTGTGGTGGCCACAAGCGTGCCACTACCCTCCAGCCTGGGCGACAGAGTGAGACTCCAACTCAAAATCATCATCATAGTAATAGTAATAGTAATAATAGCACCTGTCAGGGCCAAGTGTGGTGGCTCGTGCCTGTAATCCCAGTACTTTGGGAGGCTGAGGAAGGAGAATAGTTTGAGCCCAGGAGTTAGAATTTGGCCTGGGCAATATAATAAGACCTTGTCTCTACAAAAAAAAATTTTTTTTAAAAAAGCAGGTGTGGTGGTGTGTTCCTGTAGTCCCAGCTACTTGGGAGGTTAAGGCAGAAGGCTCACCTGAGCCCAGGAGGTCGAGGCTGTCATGAACCCTGATTGGGCGACAGAGTGAGACACTGACTTAAAAAAATAAAAATAAAAGCACCTTTCGGTAGTGCTATATTTTATAGAATGTCTACATACGGAGTAAAAGTCTACAGACATCCATGGAAATAAGTACCCAGTTCAGGGTAGGGGTTATGTTTGAGATGGAACAGGCAAGCAAATTCTGGAGGGGGGTCCTTGGAAAGTCAGGTGTAAGTCTATTCTTTCAAAGCTGGTAGTCAGGCTATGGGTGTATTTTAACTTTTGATAAAATACACCTAAAATGTATAGTTTTGACCATTTTAGAGTGCACAGCTCAGGGGCATTAAGTACATTCACCATATTGTAGGGCTGCCTCACTCATTGGCTTCAGAACTTTTCCATCAGCCAAGCAGAAACCCTGGGCCCATCTGCAGTCACTCCCCACACACCCCCCAGCCCCTGCCAACCAGCGATCAGCTTTCTGTGTCTATGACCTTGTCCGTGGTGGACATCCCATGTCCATGGGCTCATCCCATAGGTGGTCCCTGTGACTGGCTTCTTGCACCACGCGCGGTGTCCTTAACGTTCATCCACATGTTGCAGCATGTGTCAGGACTTCACTCCCTTTTGTGACTGAGTAATATTCCACCACCTAGCACAGCTGGCCCTCTGTATCCACAGGCGTTGGGTTCCAGGACCCCCGCAGATGACACCAAAGCCCTGGATGCACAGGTCCCTCACAGTCAGCCCTCGGTGTGCACGGATGCAGAAGGCCCACTATACACACTGTGTGTCCATGCATCTGTCAGTGGACGTTGCGGTTGTCTCTGCCTTTTGGCTACTGTGGATAGTGCTGTTGTAAACATTCCTGTATAAGTTTTTGCTCGAACAGCTGGTTTCAGTTGTTTTGGGTAGACAGATACCTAGGGGGTGTGTGTCATTTGATGATGTATATTTGGAAGGAATGAAAGACAAACATGGAGAAAAAGGAGCAGCCCAGGAGTGGAGGTGGTAGGAGACTCAGTTTCAAGAAGAACAGTACCGGAGGCGGGTGGCTGGTGAGCTGGGGGCTCCGAGGTCTCGGATGGGGCGTGGCGGGCGGCCAGTGTGGCAGAAGGCGGTCAGAGCCTCCCGGAGCGGCCCAGCCAGGCCTCCCAGCCCAGGCTGAACTTGGACTCATTCCGAGTGCACTGAGAAGCCATTGAAAAGGTTTTATGCAGGAGAGTCACATGATCCGATTAGTGTTTTGGAGAAATTCCTGTGGGACCCGCGTGGAGGCCGGGCCGGATGCGGGGGAGACCGAGACAGGGGGCTGCGGGGAGGCGGGGCGCGGGCCCAGGTGGGGGGAGGCCTGGAACCTACGACCTCGGCCGGGAAGGCGGTGCCCTGGCAGGGGGCGGAGCCTGGCGCTGATTGGCTCAGGGCAGGACTCCGGGATGCCAGTCTCACGGCGTCCGCCTCCTCATTGGTTCGCCTGTCTCCAGCCTCCTCCCGCCCGCCCCGCCCCCAGAAATCACATCACGTCACTACCGTGCCGGACACCCCGCGTGGCTCCCCGTCTCCCTCGGAATAAGACCGTCCCCCGCTCCAGCTCCCACACCCACACGCCCGCCCACAGGGCTCCACTCGCCTGGACCCCCGGGGCCTCCGTCCTCCCTTCCTGCCTCCCTCTTTCTGCCCTCGCTCTCCCTGGGACTCCGAGCCTCTGCGCTGGCGGGACCCCTGCCTGGAATGCCCTTCCTCCGGCTTCCCACAACGCTTCCCTTCCGTGCCTCACGCCTATCAGGTCCCTTCAGAGACCCCCCCAGCCTCCCGTTTCCCTCTATCCTTTATTCGGGCGTGGTGGCTCACGCCTGTCACCCCAGCACTTTGGGAGGCGAAGGCAGGAGGATTGCCGGAGTCCAGTTCGAGACCAGCCTGGGCGTCTTGGCGAGATCACGTCACTCTCTTAATTTTCAACACGGCACATTTAATTTTTGGAGTCGGAGTCTCTGTCGCCCAGGCTGGAGTGCAGGGCCACGATCACGGCTCTCCACAGCCTCGACCTCCTGGACTCAGGCCATCTTATAGCTGGGACTACAGGAGTGTGTCACCACGCTCAGCTAATCTTTTGATTTATTATACAGACGAGGTCTCGCCATGTTGCTCAGACTGGTCTCAAACCCCTGAGCTCAGGCAAGCCTCTCACCTCCACCTCCCAAAGGGCTGGGACTACAGGCGCGCACCACCACGCCCATCTCCTTTTTAAAATGTTGTATAGGAACGAGGTCTTGCTACGTTGCCCAGGCTAGTCTTGGACTCCTGGGCTCAGGCGGTCCTCCCGCCTCGGCCTTCCGGAGTGCTGGGTTTCTCAGGAACACACATTAGGCAACTTGTGAATTACTGGTGCACTGTCTACCCTCCCACTAGAATAAAAACTCCAGGAGAACAGTGCTTCTTTTCCCCGTTTGCCGAGCTGCCTTGTCCCGAGCCCCGTACAAATGAGGAGGATCTCAATAAACAGTGTTTGTGGGTGAATAAAGAGGGATGAGGGGTGTGCAAGAGTGAGGGGACTCGGCGTCGGGAACCCGGGTGGGAGGCCGTCCCTGAAGGGAAGCAGGCTGAGGTGGTGGGTGGGTGGGGGAGTCAAGTGGGCGTGCAGGGGGTCGGCTCCCACGGACTGCTCGCAGGAACCCGCTCCTCCCACAGAGGCGTAGGAGCTGCCGGCGTCTGGCTGGAAATGAGCGCTTGGGCGCGGTCGCCATCGCCCCCAGGGGCAGAATTCCCCACCCCTGCTCCCCTCCGCGTCAGTGACCACATCTGTCAAATGGGGCACCGTGAGACCCTCTCCCGGAAAACCGTCTCAGAGGAGAGAAGCCCGCAGTGGAGGAGCGGTGCGGGGCGCGGGGGGCTCGGCCTCGGGGTCTTCCTCCACGGCTCTCTGGCGGCGGCCGTCTCCATGACAACCCTGGCGCCGGTCCAGGGGCGCGTCTCCCGGGGCGCAGCGGGTCTCCAAGCCGGTCCGGCGGGGACGGGGCCTGTCTCTAGGGGCGGGGCTTGTTGCTCCGTGGGTGATACTTTTTTTTAACCCGGAAGGCACGTGTGGTCCCTGGGGGGCGGCGGGAGCGTGGGGAGGACTATCTCTGGGCTTAGCGTCTCGGGGGCTGATTTTGTTCCCAGGGCGGGAGAGAGCCTTCACACGCGGGCGACCGTGGCTCTCCAGGCGGAAGTCGTCCTCGAGCGTTGGATTCCTGCTTGTCTTCTCCCTCCAGAAGATGACTTCCTCCTCTAAAATGTTTTCCTTGTGAAATGGAACACGCATTTAGGTAAAAGCGCCCAGTTCAAACGCACGATTGAGCAAATCACTGGAAAATAATCCCCAGAATAAGAAATGGAACGTCAGCCGGGCGCAGCGGCTCACGCCTGACATCCCAGCACTGTGGGAATCCGAGGCGAGAGGATTGCCTGAGTTCAGGGGTTCGAGACCAGCCCGGGCAACTTGCCGAGACCTCGTCTCAACAACAACAACAAAAATTAGCCGGACGTGGTGCGCGCGCCTGCAGTTCCAGCTACTTGGAAGGTTGAGGCGGAAGGATCGCCTGAGCCCAGGTCGAGGCTGTGGTGAGCCGTGATCTTACCCCTGCATGCCAGCTGGGCGACAGAGGAGTCCTTGACTCAAAACAAAACAACCCCCCCCAAAAGAACCTGAATATCTATGGGAGTTTTATTATGCTCATACACGTATCCTAAGGCAGGATGTGAGGAGAATAACTCAAGTGCATTCTATATGTTCTTGAGATTGAATATTGTTTGATTCCACTAAGAAAAAAAGTCGTTCTAGCTGAGAGCGGTGGCTCACACCTCTACTCCCAGCACTTTGGGGCTGAGGTGAGAGGATTGTCTTAGCCCACGGGTTTGAGACCAGCCTGGGCAACATAGTGAGACTTCGTCTCTACAGTTAAAAAACAGAAAAAATAGCCGGGTGTGGTAGCATGCACCTGTAGTTTCAGTTACTTGGAAATCTGAGTTGGAAGGATCGCCTGAGCCCAGCAGGTCGAGGCTGTGGTGGCTGTGAGTGTGCCATTGCACTCCAGCCTGGGTGACAGAGTGAGATTCCAACTCAAAAAAAAAAAAAAAAAAAAAAAAAAAAAAAGAAAAAACAAGAAACAATGAACAACCAATATAGAATAGGCATGCATCAGAGCCGGGCACGGTGGCTCATGCCTGTAATCCCAGCACTTTGGGAGGCAGAGGCAAGAGGGTTGCTCGAACCCAGGAGTTCAAGACCTGCCTGGGCAACATACCTAGACCTCGTCTTCACAAAGAAATAAAAAAATTAGGCAGGTAAGGTGGTGCACACTTGTCATCCCAGCTACTTTGGAGGCTGAGATGGGAGGACCATCTGAGCCCTGGAGGTCGAGGCTGCTGTGAGTCATGATCACGCCACTGCACTCCAGCCTGGGCGACAGAGTGAGACTCCGACTCAAAAAAAAAAAAAAAAAAGAGAAGACTGTCTTCCTTGCTTTTCTGTGCAGTGCACTACCCACACGACCTCCTAAACAACATGACAGTCTAGTCCTGCTTACTTCTGAACGTTCTATAAACGGAATCGCGCTGTACTTCTGGCCTGTGTGTCCAGCCCCCTCGGAAAGTCGTTCGCGACCCAGTTCTGTGTTTGTCACAGCTCAGCCCTTCTCCTGCTGTATCGCATTCCACAGCGCGGTGAACCACCATGATTTACCCGCGGGGCCGCCAATGGACGTGTTGGTCGTCCTGAGGGGGGCCGAGGACCTCGCGGCTGCCCACATTCTGACGTCTCCTGGCACAGGGGGACGTGAGCGAGGGTTCGTGCCCGGCAGTGGAATCACTGCATCTTCAGTCTTAGTGCGCATTCATTGGGCATTCCTTTTTTGGGGAGGGGGAGGGGACTAGAAATTAACCTTCCATACAACCCAGCAATCCTCCTGCTGGCCAAAGGAACTCTTGGTTCCCCTAAGCCCCTACCTAAAGTTGTCCTCCCTCAGTTTTCTGGTTTTTTTTTTTTTTTTTTGACTTGGGGTCTCACTCTGCCACCCAGGCTGGAGTGCAGTGGTGTAATCATGGCTCACAATAGTGTCAACCTCCTGGGTTCAGGTGATCCTCCCATTTCAGCCTCTGGAGTAGCTGGGACTATGAGAGCACACCACCACACCAGGCTATTTTTTTTTTTTTTGAGTTGGAGTCTCACTCTGTACCCCAGACTGGAGTGCAGTGGCCGCTCCCGGCCACCGCAACCTCGACCTGCTGGGCTCCGGCGATCCTTCCGCCTCAGCCTTCCAAGTAGCCGGAATTACTATTTTTGTTTTTAAGAGAAGTCTTGCTATATTGTCCAGGCTGGTCTCAAACCCCTGGGCTCAGGTAATCCTCCCACCTCAGCCTCCCATAGTGCTGGGATTACAGGCATGAGCCACCCCCTCCCCCACATTCTGATCTTAATACAATGTGCCACCACCCAAACATTTTTTTCCTGATTTCTCACGCCCCACCACACACACACAACACACAGCCAGTCCTCTGCATTCAACTCCAGGATTCATCTTTTTTTAAATTTGAGTCCGAGTCTCACTCTGTAGCCCAGGCTAGGGTGGCATGCTCACAGCCACCTCAGCGTCAACCAGCTGGGCTCCAGCCATCCTTCCACCTCAGCCTTCCAAGTAACTGGAACTACAGGCGCATGCTGCCATGCCTGGCTAATTTTTTGATTTATTGTAGAGATGAGGTCTCACCAAGTTGCCCAGGCAGGTCTCAAACCCGTGGGCTCAGGCAATCCATCACCTCAGCCTCCAAAAGTGCTATGATTACAGGAATTTTTTGATTTATTGTAGAGATGAGGTCTCACCAGGTTGCCCAGTCTGGTTTCGAACCCCTGGGCTCAGGCAATTCTCTCGCCTCTGCCTCCCAAAGTGCTGGGATTATAGGTGTGAGCCACCACACCCAGCCTCAGAATTCATCTTGAATCCACTTCTTTCTCTCTCCCCCCCGCCTCCTTGGGGTCTCAGTCTGTCACTCAGGTTGGAGTGTAGTGCCCAGATCATGGCTCACTGAAGGTTTGTCTCCATGAGCTTAGACGATCCTCCCAACTCAGCCTCGCAAGTAGCTGAGACTACAGGCATGCACCACCAAGCTCTGATAATTTTTTACTTTTTTTGTAGAGACAAGGTCTTGCTATGTTGTCCAGGCTGGACTCGAATTTCTAGGCTCAAGCAATCCTCCGGTCTCGGCCCCCCACAGTACTGTGATTACAGGTGTGAGCCATGGCGCCCAGCCTTCACCCGTTTCTCTTCATCACTCTGGTCCAGGCCCCCACAGTCTCACCTGGCCAATTGCAGGAGCCCTGTCTGATCTGACTCTGCGTCTTTCCTTTGCCCTCCACTCAGAAACCAGAGGGATCCTGGGAACATGCTGGGATGGCCACATCCCTCCTGACCTGAACTGCACTCCCACTGCCCAGAGACACAACCAGATGCCACCTTGGCCCACCTGGCTCTGCTGATCTGATCTCCGCCCACCTGTCCACTTCATCCCATGGGTTCACTCTCCTGTGTCCATCCGGGCGTCTTCCTGGCCGGTCCCTCCTCACCCTTCAGGGCTCCGGCCAAATGCCACCCTCGCGGAGAAGCCCACCGGCCCAGCCCACCCGAGGTGGCATAGCCCAACCATCCACTTTCTCCCCACCTTCCCATTGCCTTAATGTGCTCAGTACCGTCTGAAGTGACCTTCTTCATGTCTTTGGTTCCTCTTTCCCCACCCCCATCGCCCACATGCTAGGATATAAACTCCAGGAGATGATCTATTTTGCTCTCTAATGGACCCCCAGAGGGGCTACATCGACTGTTGTGGAATAAACCCTCAGCGCAGGAATGAATCGAGGGTGCGGGAGACACTCTGATTGGCGGGTCCTATCCTGGGGGTCTGATGTAGGGTCTAAGAGGCTAAGGGGCAGGGCCTCTTTCTAGGCACATCTCTAGTTAGGCATTTTGGTTTCCAAGGGGCGTGTCCCACGGAATTGGCGGCTTCTAGAGGGCGTGCCTGGTTTCTAGGGGCGTGTCCTATGGGATTGGCAGTTTTAGAGGGTGTGTCCGATGGGATTGGCGGCGTCCAGAGGGCGTTGCTGGTTTCCAGGGGTGTGTCCTATGGGATTGGTGGTTTCCAGAGGGCGTGTCCTATGGGATGGGCAGCTTCTAGAGGGCGTGTCTGGTTTCTAGGAGGCGTGCCGTTGAGGATTGGCAGTTTCTAGAGGGCGTGTCTGTTTGCTAGAAGACATGTCTTATGGGATTGGTGGTTTCTAAAGGGCGTGTCCGTCTGTTGGGGGCATAACTTGCATTTAAGGTTTCCATGAAAGTTTTCCATTTAAGTGAGGTTTCCATTTAAGTGAGAATTAAACGGTCTCTAATTTTATAGGTCGGGTACCTTCTAAAGGATTCAAAACTTCTCAGGAAGGAGCAAGGATTCTCCACCCCCTAGAGTCAAGGATCAGAGCACGAGCCGGCAGTGACTGACGGGACGAGGTTTATTGAGGTCCTGGAGACACTGGGGAGGAGGATGAGGAGGCGAGGTCGAGGCTTACAGGGGGAACCCCCTTGCCAGGTGCCCCCTTCCCCTTAAGGTTGGGAGGAGCAGAGACAGACAAATCAACAGAGATGGAAAGACCAACAGGTGCTACGGTGCGGGGGCGACCCCAGTGTCCACCACCTTCCACTCAGATGCGTTCTCAGGACAAGGAATGACGCGACCGGTCCACACGCCACGGGAAGGGGAGGAATGTCTGCCCCAGTTGCGCCAAGGAGAGTGGGGAGCAGGACACGACCTGGGCCAGCCCAACCCGTGTGACGGGGCTGTGGGCGTATGGGTCAGTCCATCCTATGGGCGGGGGGATCTCAGGCCAGCCTATCCTAGTGTTAGGGGGTGGGGAAGACCACGGGGTCGATCCATTCCGCAGAAGGGGCGGGAGACCTAATCGGGGGAGGGGGCAGTCGAGGGCAGGGGGCACCTGCCCTGGTCCTCTTTCAGCACAGGGAATGACCTGGGGGAAAGGCAGATTTCGGCTATATCCATTTCCCGGGAACACCAGTGACCCTGGTGGGGAGCACGTGGCGGGGATCTAGGGAAATTCCGGGACCCGGTCATTCCACGCTCTCCAGACCACGGTCGTGGGTAATGATGGCTCTCAGGGCGCGGGGCGGCCTCCCGGCGGGGGTGCCCATCTTTCTTTCTCGGGTCCCAGACGGGAGGTGCCTGGGGAGGCCCACGACTCGCCCCGGGGCCCCCGCGTCCTGGGGGCCTCTGGCTCTAGCGCCCCTCCCTGGGTCGGAACCCCGCCGCGCCGCCCCGGGGCCTCCGTGGCCACCGGCTCAGGGGCCCTCTCCGGGTCCTGCGTCCACATGGCCGCGTGCGGGGCGGGGCGGCCCGGCCGCTCAGTCCATGCCGCGGTGCAGCTTGAGGTGGCGCGAGAGGTTGCTGAGCGTGATGAAGCCCTTGCCGCAGATGTGGCAGGGGAAGGGCCGCTCGCTGCCGTGCAGCAGCCGGTGGCGCTTGAGGTAGCACTCGTGGCGGAAGAACTTGCCGCACTCCAGGCACGGGAAGGGCTTCTCGCCCGTGTGCACCAGCACGTGGCGCTCCAGGTCGCGCGGCGAGCGGAACAGCTTCTCGCACTCGGAGCAGCCGAAGATCTTCTTGCCGCCGCGGCCCGAGCCGGCCGCGGGCTCCCCGGGCGCGGGGGCTGCCCCGGGCGCCGCCGTAACCGCCGCCTCCGCGCCACCCTCGCCGTGGCTGGCGCGCCGGTGCTCCTCCAAGGCCGCCAGCGCCGCGCACAGGGCCCCGCACAGGCCGCAGCCGTAGGTGGCAGGGCCCGAGTGCGCCTCCAGGTGGCCCGCCAGGGCCGCGGCCGACGCGAAGAAGGTCCCGCAGTCGCACTGGTACAGCGTGTCTTCCGAGGGCTCGGCCGCCGCGGCGGGCGCGGGCGCCTCTCCGCCGCCCTCCGGCAGCAGCCGCCCGAGCTCGGGCACGCCGCCGCCCGCGGGACCCCGGCGCAGTCGGTCGTCCCACGCTGGGGGCGCGGCGGCGGCGGCGGCGGCGTCGGCCCCCTCGACGGTCGCGTCGGGCGCGGCGCCCGCCCCAGGGGCCCAGGCCTGCGCGGGGGGCGCGCCGGGGCCCTGCAGGTCGTGTGTCAGCTTGTGGCGCTCCAGCAGCGCGGGCGCGTTGAAGTCGCGCTCGCAGCGAGGGCACTTGAAGGGCTTCACGTCGGTGTGCGCGGCCCAGTGGGCCGCCAGCTCGCGGCCGTGGTCGAAGCGCCGCGCGCAGGCGCCGCACGCAAACGGGGGCAGTGAGGCCGCGGCCGCCGCGGCCGCCTCCGCCAGCCCCCAGTTGCCCGGGCCCGCGCCCTCGGGGCCCTCCCCGCCGCCGGCGCCCGCGCCCCCGCACACCGCGCAGGGCCCCACGTTGCAGCAGACAGAGCAGGGCGCGCTCAGGGCGGGCAGGCCCGGACCGGGCGGCAGTGGGGACGGTAGCCCTCCGCGGTGCTGGCGCTTGAGGTGGCGGCCCAGGCTGGAGCGCGAGGAGAAGCGGAGCTCGCAGACCAGGCAGCAGTAGGGCTTCTCGCCAGTGTGGACGACCTGGGGCGGGGGAAGAGCAGGCGTCAGGGCCAAGGTCCGGCCACAGACCTCCCTCGCCCCCGTCCCCCAGGGATCCCGGAGGGATGTGGTTCGGGCGGCCGGGATCTCGCGAGACCCCACGCTCACGCGCTCTGCCTGGGGCCCTGGGGTATGCTCAGTGCTCCGAAAGGACAGGTCCCTGCCGGCCCGAGTCTCCTGCGCTCGGGCCGGGAGACTCTTCCTGGCAAACGACTCATCTGGAGGGTGACTCGCCGGCAGCGGGGCCCTAGGCACGGGCTAGGCCTAGGTTCAAGTCCCAGTTCTGCCTCCTACTCCCTGGTACAAGTCTGGGCAAGTGACTTGCGTCTCCTGGCTGCTGCTTTTCTCGTCTGCGGAACGGGCACCGTCAGATGGGCCATCTCAGTGTTGCTGTGGGGATGGGGTGAAATCACCGCAATTCACGGAGACTAAAGTTGCTGACAAACTTTCCTGTGTCCCACTTATGTCTTCCAGAGGAGTGCACATTAGCGGGGAGGTGGAGAGGGACTTTCTTAATCACCTGGGGTGGGAAGTGGCAGGGTAAATGTCAAGCCAGTGAGAGCAGAACATCCAACAGAACCTTCCACAATGACGCATTCCGTTTCTGTGTGTCCAGTGTGGTAGTCACCAGCCCCCAGTGGCTAGTGAGGACTTGAAATGGGGCTAATTACACTGAAGAACCGAGTTTGGGATTTTATCCAATTAATCTAAATATAAATCATTACCCTAATGGACACAGCAGATGAAAGAGTCAGAGAAGTCAGCCCTGGGGGGCAGGGGGCGTCTTCCCCATCTTTACGCTCTGCTGTCATAGTCCTGATACAGCCCTCCGGTACACTGGGGCAGAGACGTGATTCTGAGCCCAATCTTGCTGCTGCTCAGAGTTTCACAAACTATTTTTACAAATACAGATTCAGGGAATCGCTTCCAGATTTAGGGAGTCCCAATGTCCCACGAGGGAGTCCAGGAATCTGTCTTTTTTTCTGAGGCATAGCCAGGCCTGCAGACTGATATCTGACCTTGTGGCTAAGAGTTCTGGGATGGAAGAGAGAGGAGCCCTATGAACTGGTAATGTCTGCCTGGATGCCTATGGGCTGAAGGACTATAAGGCTGGATGAGAAAGAGTGCTGTACTTGATTAGTCATGTCTACCAGGGGCACAGATCTGTAGGAGGTGCAGGGAGTGCTATCATCCATTTGCCCCCCGCCCTAGACATGATGATGGGCCTGCAGTACCGTGTGGGTATAGGGAACTCTGTGCTCTTTGTCACTACATGTATTCTCTTTCCACTCTGTCTTTCTAACACATGAGGCTGTGCTTTTCAATGACAGGCCCCTCTGTAAGTCTCAGTTTATCTGTCAGCTCCTTGGAAACTCATCCCTAAATCTAGCTCTCAGCTCACCACACCATTCTCTCTACCCTTCCCCCTTCAGTGCTTGTGACCTCATGTCACAGTGGCTATGCTTGACTCAGCTGTCATCTGCCAGGTAAGGATGATGGAAATAGGCACCATGTTGGTTTTAACCACAGCTGTATTTCCAGGGTCTGGCAGGCTCTCCAGCCTTACCTGGGCACACTCTGGTCCTCTGGCTCCAGCCATACTGGCCTTCCTCCAGCTCCTCAAAAGCCTGCCTTGCCTCCTTGAAAGTGCACGTCCTAGCCAGGCACAGTGGTTCACGCCTGTAATCCCAGCACTTTGTGAGGCAAGAGGATTACCTGAGCTCAGGGGTTCGAGACTAGCCTGAGTAACATAACGAGACCTTGTCTCTACAATAAGTCAAAAAATCAGCTGGGTGTAGTGGCACATGCCTGTGGTTCCAACTACTTGGTAGGCTAAGGAGGAAGGATCGTCTGAGCCTAGCAGATCAAGGCTGTGGTGGCCATGAGCATGCCCCTCTACTCTAACCTGGGTTACAGAGTGAGACTCCAACTCAAAAAAAAAAAAAGGAAGGCCGGGCATGGTGGCTCACACCTGTAATCACAGCACTCTGAGAGGCATAGGTGAGAGGACTGCCTGAGCCCAGGGGATCGAGACCAGCCTGGGCAACTTGGCGAGACCTCGTCTCTACAACAAATCAAAAAGATTAGCTGGATGTGGTGACGTGTACCTGTGGTTCCAGCTACTTGGAAGACTAAGGTCACCTGATCCCAGCAGGTTGAGGCTGCGATGACTGTGAGTGTGCCCCTGCACTCCAGCCTGGGCGACAGAGTGAGAATCTGACTCAACAAAAGAAAAGAAAAAAAGAAAAGAAAAGAAAAGAAAGCACACATCCTGTAGCATGGACCTAGAAAGCTCTTTCCCGCCCTGCTGTTCTTTTCCCTGGTTAATGCCCCCTTGTTCAGAGGCAGCTCACTCACCTCCCTTCTCTGGAAGACCATCCCTCACCCCAGCGCCAACCAAACCACTTCAGCTCTCTCTTGTGTTAGAGTATAATTACTCTCTATCCTCACATGTCGTGGTTACAATCCTAACACTTCCTAACCTGCTTGTTTAGTTATTGTCTCACCCACTCAACTGTGGCTCTGGGAGGCTGTGAAAGGGGTGGACTGTGTCTGGTTTTGTTTCCCCAAAGGCCCCAGTACTGTGCCTGCATACAGTAGGTGCTTCTGAAATGGTTCAGTGCAATTATAACCTACTGGTGCATGGCAGTGAAGCTTCTAAGAGATGTGAATGTCATATCATGTTAAGGAGCTTCCTATCATCCTAATCACCAAGGGTTTTGTTTTGTATTTGAGTCATCAGCATCTCACTGTCGCCCAGGCTAGAGTACAGTGATGTGATGATCATGGCTCACACAGCCTCAACCTCCTGAACTCAGGCAATCCTCCCATATCAGCCTCCCAAGTAGTTGGGACTACAGGCGTGCACCACCACATCTGACTAACATATTATTTGTGGACATGAGGTCTCACTATGTTGCTCAGGCTGGTCTTGAACTCCTGGGCTCAAGTGATCTCCCCGCTCAGCCTCCCTAAGTGCTGGGATTATAGGCGTGAGCCACCACACCTGGCCTGATCAAGGGTCTTAAGCAGGGGATACCTGGTCACTTTGTGATGGAAAAAGGGTAGATGTGAGGGAGATCCCTTAAAAAGCTGGGGCCCACATTCAGGATGTGAGGTCCTGCACCAAGGCAGATGCCCTGGGGACAGAGAGGAAGGATGAATGTGAAATGCCACTTCAAATGTCCAGTTTTATTTACCCTTGTCACGTGAGGGTCTGACACACAGACACAGTGAGACCCAGCCCAACCCTGCCTTCTACCTCATCTCATTCCATGCCATTCCAAGCTTACTGCTCCCTTGGACACGCCACGTTCCTTCCCACCTCAGGGTCTTTGTCTGTGCTGTTCCCTCTGCCTGGGATGCCCGTCCCATTGTAGACTCCTCATACTACACATCTGCCCTGATCTTCCCCACCCTGTCTGGAGTAGCCCATCACTCACCCCTCTTGACTCTTGCACAATGGTTTGCTTCGTTTTTTATTCTTTTTTTTTTTTTCCTGAGTTGGAGTGTCACTCTGTCCTCCAGGCTGAAGTGCAGTAGCATGATCATACATCACCACAATCTCGACCTCCTGGCCTCAGGCAATCCTCCTGCCTCCTGAGTAGCTGGGACTACAGGTGTGTGCCAACATGCCTAACTTTTTAAAATTTGTTGGTAGAGACGAGGTCTTGCTACGTTTTCCAGCCTAGCCTTGAACTTCTGGGCTCAAGCAATCCTCCTGCCTTGGCATCCCAAAGTGCTGGGATTATAGGCATGAGCCACCACACCCAGCCTATTGTTTGTGCGTGTGTTTTTAAAACTTCCTTCCCAACACTTATTCAAGAACAGCCTTGCCTACATACTTGCTTTCTTCTTTCTCATCTACCTGGCTACTGACCAGCTTCAAAGGAACATAAGTTCTCTGAGGGCGCAGAATTTGTTGATTTTGCTTTGGCAACCCAGGTGTTCAACTGATAATTGCCTAATAAAGTAATTAAGTATATACTTGACAAACCTATTTTTTAAAATGGTAAGGAATAAACTAGGCTGCGGATGAGGTGTGCTGGAAGGTATGAACCGGGATGGGGGGCATTAGGAGGAGGAACGACTGTGGGTGTTCTAGTGGGAGAGTTGGGGGTGACTGAGATAGACACCTCATGCTTTGACAGGTCAGGGTGCTTTGGGGGAAAGGGAGGGAAATCTTCCACGGGGAGGAGGAAGGCAAGCGGGCTCAGGACAGAGTGAGGCCCAGGGATCCTGGTGCCGCCTAGTCCGAGGAGGCCAGCCCGGCCGGCCTGCAGGACTCACCTGGTGGTGCAGCAGACCGGTGGAGTCTCGGAAGCCCTTGGGGCAGGCGGAGCAGCGGTAGGGCCGCTCCCCGGTGTGCGAGCGCAGGTGGTTGGCCAGGTTGAAGCTGTGCTTGAAGCCCTTGCCGCAGCGCGGACACGCGTGGGGTTTCAGCGCCGTGTGCCGGGCGAAGTGGCGCCGCAAGTCTGAGCGGTAGCGGAAGCTCTTGCCACACTCGCTGCAGTGAAACGGGACCCGGGGAGCGGTGGCGGCGGGTGGTGCTGGTGCAGAGGTGGGGGCCGGGGCGGGGACCGGAGGCGCTGGCATTGGGGCATCATCCATGGTGGCAGGGAATGTGGCCATGGGCGAGGGTGCTCTCTAGAGTGGGAAGGAGACACAGGAGTAGGTAACAGGGTCACCTCCCCATCAGCCCTCCCCTCCCAGACTCCTTGGGCTCACCCACGGACCCACCACCTGTCCCCTGAGGACACGCCCACTGCTAAGCCACTTCCACCCCATGCCACTTTCACTGTTCTTTAAACCCCTCCCATTCTCTGGCAAGCTCTCTCCCTCTCTCAACTCACCTGCCAACATCCCTAATCACCTCACAGTTGCTTGTGCTCCATTGTTTTTAAGCGTCTCACCCTCTTTGCGAACAAACTTCCCACCCTCTCTATGCCCCGCCCACTGTGATTCAAGCCCCTCCCACTCCGGTAAGGCCCAGTCCATTCATTTCAAAGTCCCTCCCACTGTCCCCTAAGCCTCCTGTACTCTTTGCCAGGCCCCTCCTCTAAAAGCCTCTCCCACTCCCCTCTAAGCTCCTCCCACTCTTCTTTGCCGAGGACGACTACTTAGTGAATGGGAGACCAAAGATTTGAGGCCAAGCACACTGGAGTCATTCTTCCAGGGAGACCAGAATTACTCCTGTAACCTCAGATAAAACCAATTGGAACTCTTTTCATCTGCAAGATGGGAATAATAGTAATATCTACATCATAGTGTGGTGGTGGGGGTTAAGCAAAATTGTGGCGGTGTGTGCTATGTGCTTACAAAAGCCGGCGCACAGCAAAGGCTCAACAAGTTCGCTGTTCTGATGACAACTATCCTTGAAGTTCCTCCTACATCTCACCAGGATTTCCAAGTTATCTGAGTTATCGAAGCTCCTCTCTGCTCCACGAAGACCCACCTCCAAAACCCTACCCATTTTCCTATAAAGATGGCCCATTCCTTCCAAGACCTCCTCCACAGGACCCCATCACCTTCTTAGACCCTCCTTAGCCCTCTATGAAGTGCCTCCCCAACGCCTCCGAGCCCCTTCCACCCTCACTACAAAGACCAGACCGGTTCACTGAAACCCTCCAAGTTACACAGTAAGCCCCGCCCCTCACGATGCCTACCCATGTTCTCCAAGCCACACCCCAGAGAAGCTCCACCCCTTCTGCTCTAAGCTCCTCCCATTCGTCTCCTGAATCCCATTTCCCCACTAAGCCTCAATGAGGCTCCTTCCACCCTTCAACCTAGGGCCCGCCCACTATTCTATTTGAGCCACAACCCTGACCAAGCCCCACCCATTGGCCCAAGCCCCTCCCACTTCCTATCCACGGACCCGCCCTCCGCCAAGCCCCTCCCACTTTCACTCTAAGCCCGCCCCCACAGGCTCCTCCCAGCTATGGCTCCACCCCCGGCGCCGCGAAGCCCCGCCTCCTCCTCCACCCTGCAGCCTGCGGAGCCGGCCCCCCCTCCCCAGTCCGCTCCAGGACCCAGGCCCCGGGAGCCGGCCTTTTGTGCCCCTCCCCCGTCCCTAAAAGGTGCGGCCCTGGACGCCTGGGGCGGGGTCGGGTCAAGAGGGCCCCGGGGCCAGGCGAGTCCACCTCGCTCGTAGGGCGCAGAGGTCCTGGAGACCCGGGACGGCCCCGGGAGGCCGGGGAAGTCAGTCGGCTTTCCTCTTTAATTACTTACACCTCCCTCTGGGCGCCGACATTTTGGGCAGCGGGGGCAGCGTCACTTCCACCCGGGGGGCCCCTCGACTTCCGCCTCGGCTCCCTTTCCCCCGCACACCCCCTTTCTCCCGCCCTCTTGGCTCTCTCTCCTCACCCCCGCCCTTCTCCCTCTTTCCCTTCCCTTTCCCAGCCCGGGAGGTTGGGGAAGCCAGGGTGGCGCCATCTTGGGTGCGGGCAGAGGGAAGGGGCGGGGCTGAGGGTCGCGGGCGGTGCCATGCCGACTGAGGGCAAGGAGCTCCGCTCGAGGCTCCTCCGCCTTGGGGTGGTGCTCGCGGGTGCTAACGCAGACGAGGGCGATGTGGTGCCTTTTCCCCAGCCTCGGACTCCTCCCGAGTAGGACGTGGCGGTGTGTTAGGGGAAAAGAGAAATCGGAGCGCGCTAGCTGCAGCGCGGAGCTAGAAAAGACCCGGCACCATCTTTCCGGCTTGGCCCTCCCCGGGGCTTCGAAGCCGGCCGGGCGCCATGTTAGTCGCGGGCGCTGAGCAGCCATTTTCCCGCTGCTCATCCGTTCGGTACCTGTCTTTGATTGGGTCGCCCGACTGAGTGCTTGGTGGGAGGAAAGGCATTTTGATGTGGTTGTGAATGCGGTCGCGGGCTATTACCCACTGGGGACACACCAGGGCGCCCGGCGTGCGGGCGCGGCCTGCGCGCGTGGACGTGACCGGGCCTAAGGACCCAGCGAGTTCCCTTTGTTTCCCGCGGGCGCGCGGGCCCGGCAGGGGAGGGAGGGGCCGCTCCGAGGGGGGGGGCCGGCTCCACCGCCCCCGCCCCGCCGCCGAGGGGCAGGGCCTCCTCGCCCCCGCCCCTTCCCACGCTCCGGCTCCGTCGCCCCCCGCGCGCGCGCGCGCGCGCACACACGCGAGCCCAGGCGACATGCAAATGAGGTACCCGAGAGGCGGGGGGCCCGGGCGGGGGGAGGGGAGCGGAGGGGGGTAGGCCCGGGGCCGCGCGCTCCCGGAGCGCGCCCCCAACACCTGCTCCGCTCTCGCGCCTTCTCTAGCGCGTGCCCGCGCGCCGGCCTCGCGCGCCGCGGAGCCGGCCCCGGTCGCGCGCGCGCGCGCAGACCCCCTTCCTGGCAGCCCTCACCGCCAGTGGCCCCGGCGCCGCTCATTGGCCGTCGCCCCCGCAGGGCCCGCCCCGCGCTCGGGCTTCGCCGATCGGGGGCGAGGGGAGGAGTGGGGGAGGAGTGGGGAGGAGTGGGGAGGGTCGAGGGACCCAGCTCCACTTCCCTCCGTTCCAGAGGTCTGGTGTCTGCAGTAGGCTGCCCCACCGGAGCAAGCCATATGGAAAAGTAGTTGCTCCTCTCGTGACCACAGTCGGGGGTCCCTGTTAATCAGGGGTGCAGGGGGCGCCCGCAGCGCCGGCTCCCGGTTACACCTGCGCCTCTGCGCACCCCTCCGCGACACCCCATTCCCATACTCCCAGGATGTGAGCGGGCACTGGGAAGGTTGTGGCGACTGCCGCAGTACTTTGCAGGGTGCTTACCAAGCACCATGCGTTGTGCTAGGGGCTTTTAAAGCCCTGATCACCCTGGTACGTCCATTTTGCAGAGGGGGGGACTGGCCGAGAGGCAGAGTCACTTGCTAATTATAGGCAGAGGTAGATTCAAACCCAGGACTGAGACCTCGAGACGTCCCGTTGTCTCCTTGGATCCATTTCCTGTCATTCCCTAGGCCATCAGTCAGCAAGACCTGTGTCCAGTCTTGGCCCTACCACTTGCTGACTGAAGGAGCTTGGGCAACTGACTTGGCTTTCCTGTGCCTCAGTTTTCTCGCTTGTAAAATGGGAAAGGAATAGACCCTTATTCTAGTGTGAGGCTGAGCTACCCATGGTGCCAACCCTGGCTGGTGTCCCCTAGAAGCTTCTGTGTATGAACATTTAATGGGTATTATCCTCGTGGCATGTCTGGGTGAGCAGGCAGAACCATGAGTCCCAGAGAGGTGCACACCTTGGCACAGGTGTGCAGATTAAGTGACAGACTCCAGAGGCTAGGCTCTTAACAACTCGGTTATATTTCCTTATCCAGGAATCAGGGTCACATATCACCTGGGCTCAGTCGTTTTTTCCAGTCTTGAGCGCCCTCTCCCACTTCTGCCAAGTCAGGAGGGAAGGGCCAGAGCCCCTTCTGAGGCCTCCATGGCTCGAGTTAGGTGGGCTGGCCTGTACCTTCAGTTGACCTTGAACGTCTAGATCCAGGAGAGGGGTCAGGGAGGCTTGGGAGAAACGTGGGCTCACGGCAGTGCCTGTTTCCCAGCTGGTACAGAATTATCTGAGATTTTTCCCCGCCGGCATAAGCGTGCGAGCAGGTGAATGTCACCTTCAAATGCCCAGGTCCAGAGACTTGGAGAGAGGGTCGGGCGAGGTGTTGGGGGATGCAGGAGTGCTCTAGCCCCTCTGGGCACTGACTCTGCCCCTCTCTCCTCTCAGCCGGCTCCAGTGCCCAGACCCGAGTCCCCCACTGCTCCATGGACACCCCCAGCCCAGACCCGTTGCCTTCATCTTTGCCTGGGGAGGAAGAGAAATCTCTGGCTTTATCTCCTCCTGTTCCCCGGGGCCGCCGAGGCCGTCGCCCCGGGGGGGCCGCCGCCTCCAATCGGACACTCAAGGCCTCCCTCCCTCGCAAGCGGGGCCGGCCCCCCAAATCCGGTCAGGAGTCCCCGGGGGCGCAGGGGCCGCCCGCCCCCGTGGGCGGCGGTGGCAGCGGTCTCCTGTTGATCGATGACCAGGGCGTGCCCTACACGGTCTCCGAGGGGTCGGCAGGCGGCCCTGAGGGCGCCGGCCCCAGGAAGGCCCCGCACTTCTGCCCCGTGTGCCTGCGGGCCTTCCCCTACCTCTCCGACCTGGAGCGCCACAGCATCTCGCACTCGGAGCTGAAGCCGCACCAGTGCAAAGACTGCGGCAAGGCCTTCAAGCGGTCTAGCCACCTGCGGCGCCACTGCAACATCCACGCCGGCCTGCGGCCCTTCCGCTGCCCGCTCTGCCCGCGCCGCTTCCGCGAGGCGGGCGAGCTGGCCCACCACCACCGCGTGCACTCGGGGGAGCGCCCGTTCCAGTGCCCCGTCTGTCGGCTGCGCTTCACGGAGGCCAACACGCTGCGGCGCCATGCCAAGCGCAAGCACCCGGAGGCCCTGGGCGTGCCCCTGTGTGTCCCGGACCCAGGGTCCGAGCCGCCGTGGGACGACGAGGGCATCCCGGCCACCGCAGGGCCGCAGGAGGAGGAGGAGGAGGAGGAGGAGGAGGAGGAAGAGGAGGAGGAGGAGGAGGACGGGGAGGAGGGAGAGGAGGGGGAGGAGGGGGGGAAGGAGCCGGCCTGACATGCTCCTCCGGCCGCCGCTCCCTGGGTCGGTCTTCCAGCCGGGGCTTCGGCTGGTGCTGGGCCCGGGCCTGGGCGAGGGGGCCGGGGCACCCCTGCTTCTGGCGGTCTTCCCGATGTGGGTGGGAGTGGAGGGTGGAGACCTATGCTTCTGGGTCCCGCTGCCTTCTGCCCCCCTCCCGCGGACGAGCAGGCCATGGGCGGCGGGGGCCGTGGAAATAAACCTCTGCCTGCTGGCTGCTGTGTGTGTTCAGTGGTGGTGCCAGGACGCCGCTCCTCTCCTCTCCTCTCTCCTCTCCTCTCCTCGGCGACTCTCCCGAGGAGCCTCTGCCCCTCCTCCAAATGCCATCACAACCAGAGGACAGCAGTCCCTCCGTGTGCGCCCGTCGCGTGCCCCCAAACCCGCGCACACTCAGGGCCCGCAGTCGACCGCGCAGAGCCTGTGTTGGAAAAGCCCGCCCTCGGCATATTCGGGTTTCGCATCCCTCGAGTGGTGTGTTTGCCATCCGTGTTTGGTTGAAAACAAATCTGCCTGTAAGTGGACGTGTGCGGGTCGCACCCGTGTTATTCCCGATAAGTCTAAGTGAAACACCGAACCTTGTTCAGGATGTAGACGTGACTGTGGGACCGCCCTCCTATCCTAGCCAAATTCCCAGAAATTCTGCAGCCCACACTTTTGCCCCGCCTCTTTATCCTGAGGATCCCATTGTTTGGAAGGAAAAATTGAGCGAAAGTTGTGAGCGGGTCCGACCATTTTGGTGACTCGCATTCCCTTAGACCAGTGGTTCCCAAAATATAGTTAGGAGAACAGCAGCATCCCTCTCCCTGCCCCAGACCCGCTGACTAGAAGCCCTAGGGTGGGGCCTAAGGATCCGCGTTTTGAAATGCCCTTCAGGCGAGAGCCACAGCTCTCCCACACTTTACACTGCCCCGCTCCTACGGTGAGGTTCAGAGGTGGGGGGGTATGGCTTGGGGAGGGCGGGGCTAAGGAGGTAGGGGCGGGGCTGAGACTGCGGGCAATGGTTATTGGGTAGCCAGGCGGGAGTAGGGCGGACCTTAGAAGAAGCGGGTAAGGGTGGGGTGGAGCGTAAAGAGATTTAGGGGCGAGCTGACAGAAAGGGACATAGCAGTTTAGACGGATTGGATAGAGTATCTGAGAGGCGGGGCTTAGAGGGCAAATTTCGAAGGAGCTGGGTATCAGGAGAGGTAGGACTCAACTGTCTGGAAAAGGTGCTGGGGGTGGGCGGGACTGCTACTGAGGCCCTGGAAGAGAATGAGTCACCTGAGAGAGGCGTCAGGAAGGGAAGTCCTTGGGAGAGGGGGAGCTTGGTAGGAGAGGCTGCGGAGGACTGGGTTTAGCTTCTTGGGGTGGGACTGAGTGTACTATAGAGAGACCGTATGAGCGGGGCAGTGTAAAGTGTGGGAGAGCTGTGGCTCTCGCCTGAAGAGCATTTCAAAACGCGGATCCTTAGGCCCCACCCCAGGGCTTCTAGTCAGCGGGTCTGGGGCAGGGAGAGGGATGCTGCTGTTCTCCTAACCATATTTTGGGAACCACTGGTCTAAGGGAATGCGAGGCACATAAGAGGAGGAGCAGCTTAAATGGGGTGGAGGGGCGGGGCTTAAAGGCAAGGGGCGTGGCTCAGCATAAGTAGTTCTGAGAGGCGGGGCTTGGGAGAGGGGCGTGTCTTGATTGTGGTTTAGAAGGGAGGGATGAAGCGCTAGAGATTAGGGGTTTGGAGGGGGGAAGAACAGTAGAAACCGCCTGAGGGTGGGACGAAGAGGATGGATTTGAGGCGAGAGGCAGAGCTTATAAGAAATTCAGCTCTGAAATGGGCGCGACTCTGGGCCAGGAGGCGTGGCTTAAATGTGAGACCTGGGTCAGGGGCGTGGCTAACCGGATGTCCAGAGCATGTGGGCAGTGCTCAAAGAGGCGGGCGCTCAGAGCGCAGGCGCATCCAGTTCCGCTCGCCCACCGGAAGCAGCCTCGGCTTCTTCCGCCCGCAGCCCCCAGCCAGTGCGCAGGCGCACTTCCCCCTCCCGGTCGCCGCCGCTGCCTCCTCTTTCCGATCCTCCACGCCGGCTCCTCGGGAACGGGCGCGACTTCCGCTTCCGGGCGGGTGGGCAGGCGGGCGGTGCGGGGCTGCCGGGGAGGGGGGAGGGGGCGGCACTTCCGGCCGGGCCCTCGGGTCTCCCGGAGCGGCGGCGCCTCCTCCGCCTCCTCGGCCTCCTCCCGGCGGAGACCCCGGCGCCGGTGAGTGACTGGGCGCGGGGCCTGGGGTCCTGGGCGCCGCGGGGGCGGGGGGCCCCGCCCTGACTGGCTCTGCGCCCCGGGACGTACCCCCAGCCCTGGAATGTCAGTGCTTTTCCCGCCGGGCCCTTGCCAGGCGACCCCCAGTCAATGCTTCCCCGCAGGACCCCTCTAGAGATGTCCGCGTTGCACGCCCCCAGGCAGGACGGCTGCCAACGCGCCTTCACCCGTGGCGAGCTCCTGACCTGCCGCCAGGGCCCCGTCCACGTCGCCCCCCGGCCTCGCAGCACCCCCGCCCTCGCGTCCTCCAGGACAGCCCCCAAACGCCACTGGCATCGCCCCCTACACGCAGGACTGCGGCTCGTGGACCCCCTGTGCGCATCCCCTACGGGGCTGCCCCCGAGGCTGGCCTCGGCGCGTTGCCGCGGACCTGTCCACCTTCTCTCAGTCCACACACAGCAGCGCCCCCAGAGCTCCCGCCCCCAAAACGCCCCCTCCGACGGTGTAAAAATACTTCCTATTCTGGTCCGCACCGAGAAGGCCTTTTTTCCTCCCGCTCACCTCCAGTACCTCCCTTGAAGAATACCCCTTTCGCACCCCCAACCCCCTTCCCCCCACCCGTGGGACAGCTCCTTCAGGAGTTCCTTCGCATCCAGCCTCTCCCCCTCCAGGTAGACATCTCTGCCTGCTTAGCCCAGGCTGCCAGGAGCTGCTCCAGGAGGGATGCCCGCCCCACCCTCCCCGTGGCCAGCCCCTGTCCTCCTTCCATTCTTCTGCCCCCCACTCCTGAACAGTGCCTCGCCGCGAGGGTTTTTCCTTTTGCCCAGAACAGCCCCCCTCCCTTGGCATTAACAGCCCCCGTCCCAGGCCGCGGCTGCGATGTCGCCCCCAGCTCCCGTGTCTTTGTCCCGCACTCCCGTGAAGACCCTTAGCTTCACTAGGGTGGGACCTGTCTTCTCCCAGGCAGTCATTCTTCATTGAGTGAATATTCACCGTTCTGGCTCGGGGTGGTGGGGAGAGATACAGTCATCTGTCTTGTGGGGTCTCCCGGTCTAGTTGAGGAGACAGATGAGAAACAAATACACAAGACAGCGAGATAATTGCCATTCCAGGGGGTTCTCTGAGAGCTCGGATGAACTACTTCAGAGGTGAACCCCGAATTACAAGAGGTGGCTTAGCCACGTAAAGATCTGGGTGGACAGGCAGAGGGAACAGCAGGTGCAAAGGCCCTGAGGTGGGTGTGACCACAGGGAGCCAAAAAGCAGCAGGTGAGGCTGGTGAGGTTGTAATGGAAAAATTGAAGGAAAGAATGAGAGGAGGGAAGAGTTGGTCTCAAAGGACCTTGGAGGGGAAGGCATCAAGAAAAATGATCTGGCCTTGATCAGCTCTGTCAAGCCCAGAATGGTAGACACACACACTTCATTCATACACACTTGTTCGACTGTTTAATGAGCACCTGCTTCACACTGGGGGTGCAACAGAGAGCAAAACATAAAAATCCGTGCCCTCGTGGAGTGGAGATGCTCGTTTCAGGGGCAGACGATTAAAAAAAAAAAAACACCTATGCATGTGTGAAGTGAAATCCCATGGGATAAGGAGACAGAGATGGTGGCTGTGATGTCGGGATGGGCTTGCTCAAGAGACTGTATCTGTTGTTGTTTCTCTCAAAGTTACACCAGGGCATCCCTTCCCTTCCTCCTGGACGACTGTGGTCCACCAGGGGCTCCCCATCCCAGAAGTGAGGTGATAGGCCAAGGAGCCCTGGATTCCACCGGGGTTCCCATCCTGGAGCCAACCACTCCATCTTTTCCCGGCTTCACTCATTCAATGTAGTCAGTGTCTGTTAAGCCAGGACTATTCCGGGTTCTGGCAGTGAAGACCTCTGCCTTCCCAGAGCCGACCCTGTGGATGGGAGACCAGCAAAGCCAAGGCGCAGAAGTAGAGCATATGGTGTCGTGGGTGACGAGGAGTGGGAGGTGAGGGCTGAAGCCAGGTGGGGGGGGGGGGTAGAGGCGTGGGCCTGGGGACAGGTGGCCACGGCCACCAAGAGTCTCACTGTGAAGACAGTTGGACAGAGGCGGGTGAAGCAGTGAGCAAGGCAGATATGCACAAGTCACAGCATTCCAGGAAGGAGCAACAGCCAGTGCCAAGGCCCTGGGGCAGGAATGGCGCGGTCACAGAGGAGCAGCCAGGAAACTGGGGGGGGGGGATGTGGGTCACCATAAGGACTTTGGCTTTCACTCTAAGAAAGGGGTTGCTGTAGGGTTTTGAGCAGAGAAAGGACCTGGCTTGGTTTTAGACCTCCTGTCAGTAAAATGGGAGTAACACTCATGAATCTGTTGTGGAGTTTGAATGACACGCCACATAATAGACACAGCACGATGGTCGCTGGAGTTCAACAAAAGCCTGTGGCTCATCCTGGTGTTGAGTGAGGCCAAGAGACATGGGAGCAGGTGGCAGGGAGGTAGCTGATGCAAGCCTGTCTCCAGTGTCAGGTGGAATGGGGGGGTCTTCCTTGCTTGTGGGGGGTATGGTATTGAAAGCTAGCACATTGTGGGGCTGAGAGCAAGACTCTGGAGCCCCTGCCTGTCTGCAGCTGCTGGCCCTGCCACTTGGTGACATTGTGACTTTGGTCTCTCTGGCCCTCAGTCTCATCCTCTGTATTCCAGAGTCAAAAGTGATAACCATCTTCTAGGGCTGTGGTGAGGACTCACTGAGTCAGCACATGTGGGGGGCCTGGAGGCCCCGCCTGTGGAAAGCACTTGTTCAGTGTTCCATGTTGTTGCTGTTCACAGGCCAGCACGCTATCCCAAGGCCGCTTGTTGCAGAGGGGTGGCCCACAGATCCAGCCGCACAAAGACCTGGGATCAGAGGCTGGCTCTCCCCTTTGCTGGCTGGGTGACCTTGGGAATGGCTTCTCCCTCTGCTCCTCAGTTTCCCCACTTGTAAGATGGGCAGTGAGGTGCCTAGGCAATGACACACGTCTAACTGGTTGAACAGTACATACGAGTGGTGGAGACAGTTGCTGCGGTGCTGCAGGACTCCTGCCCCTTGGGGGGTGCGCCCCTTCATTCCTCTCTATATAAAACTCTCCTGTGACATCTCCCCTTAAAAAGACACCAGTTGAGGCTTGAGTCCCCTGAAGGAGGAAGGGTCTCTTATTTTCTAGTGGAAGCTGTCGTGGGCCTGATCAACGCTGTCCCCATTGACGTACCCCTTTAGCATCTGCACACCCTGCCCTTCTACCATCACTGCCCCAGAATTCCTTCTGGGGAACTCCCTCAGTGTTTGCTCCATCTCTGCTAAATGTCCCCTTCCTTTCCACAAAGATTTTTTTCTTTCTTTTTTTTTTTTTTTTTGAGTCAGAGTCTTGCTCTGCCACCCAGGCTGGAGTGCGGTGGCATGATTATGGCTCACCACAGCCTCGGCCTCCTGGGCTCAGGCAATCCTTTCATCTCAGCCTCCCCAGTATCTGGGACTACAGGTGCATGCTGCCACATCCAGCTAAGTTTTTAATTTTTTGTAGAGACAAGGTCTCACTATGTTGCTTAGGTTGGTCTCAAGCAATCCTCTTGCCTCAGCCTTGCTGGGATTACAGGCTTGAGCCACCATACCCAGCCAGAATTTTTCAATACAGGTGTTTATAGCTACTCATTTTCCTCCAAGCACTGCTTTGACTGCATCTCCTCAACTTTGATATGTTGTGTGTTTATTTTTTTGGTCACAAAGCATTTTCTAATTTGTGATTTGTTCATGGACCACCAGAGGTTTAGGAAGGTCTTGTTTCATTTTCATATGTCAGCAAATACAGAAGGTACCAAAAAGTATACACATTTTGAGAAAGGAAAAACTGTTAAATTTGTAATGCTCAATATATGCTGATAGCAAAAGATGAATCCAAGTCATGCTTGACTTCTGCAATTACAAAAGGTGTTCAGAGTGGTTCCCTTCAGTGTCAGACACTTCTGATGACAGCAAACTAAAGTACATAGATAACATCGCTGAAAATGTGGATACATTTTTTTTTGGCACCCCTGGTATCTGTCAAGCACCCACACTGCGCCAGGTGCTGTACCAAGTGCTGGGAGCACAGTGGCGAACAAGACAGCTGAGTCCTTGCTCCCTTGGTGTGGGGCCAGGCAGTAAACACCCAGCCAAGGAGTAACAACCGTTGGTGGCCATAATGGTGATGAGACTAAGGCAGCCGTGGGGGGCTGGAGGGGCGGGATGCTGAGTAGAGACCTGGAGGGAGCTGGGGAGGCCTTGCTGAAACGTTGGGGCGGGCCGTTCCAGGCAGAGGACACAGAGGACACCCCCACCAGGCCCTTGCATAAACACCCCTCACAGCCTAGAGAGCCGGAAACAAGGCTCCTGCCCCGCAACCCCAGCCCCGCCGTCCTTACTCAGGGAACGGTCCTGCTAGCACACTCCCATGGGGTGGAAGTGGGAACAGTGCTCATGCCCACTGGTTCAGACCTTGGGCATGTCGCTTGGCTGCCTTGTGCCTTGGTTTGCTTGTCTGTTCAATGGAGGTCACAGTTGTCCCTGTTTCATGCAGTTGCGGGAATTCGGTGGGTTAGTGCCCAGCTGCTGGTGACAGTTACTCATACACGTGATCCGATGGCTAAGCCAGGACAGTAGCTTCTTCCCACAACACCCCCCCACACCCTAAGTCATCCCCCTGCTCCCTCACACCGTGTGCTTTCTCCTCCACCAGTCACCCCTTCCAGGGCTGCATCCCAGCCTGGATTCCACCCATAGTATTCCATTTCCCACCCAGCCACCCTTGGCTCTTTCTGGAGGTCAGACCAGATAGAGGGGTATGGGGGGCAGGGGGTGTTGAGTCCTGTCCAGGGACAAAGACACCTGGATTCGGAGACTAAAAAGCTCTCACTCTGGGATGGCTTGGAGACACTCACCTTCCACGTGTGGGAGGAGAGAGCAGGCCAGGTGGACAGAAGGTGAAGGGCAGAGCCTCAGTGGCCCCTGGCTTCCACTGTGGGCACAGAACCAGGGCCTGGGGGGGCTGAACAGAGGCAGGGCAGACCTCATGGGCCTTCTCCCACGGGCTCTACCGACTCCACAGAGGTGTTTCCCAGGCCTCCAAGTGGCTCTAAGAGCTAGGAGGTGGTCGCCAGAGCTGAGGTTCTGAGGGGAGGTAGGACACAGGATGGCTGCAGTCTGGGGTGAAAGTGCTTGGAAGGGGGCCCTGAGGATGATTACCATGAGGAGTGGGGCGGGAGAGTCCCCAAGGGTAAGGGAGCTCCCACCAGGTGGGGTGTGATGACACTGCTGGAACACACAGCTCAGGGGATCGAGCCTGTTCTGCTGATGCTGGCGGCTCCTCCCATTCTGTCCCAGCCCCCTGAGTCCCCCTGCGGTATAGGGGTTACTGCCCAATTTTAAACACGCAGTGTGTGGGTCCTGGTGGAGATGGGATTTGAGCCGCAGTCTTCCTAGGCCCGGGACCATGTGTTTCTGTTACCTGGGCCTGCCTTCCAGCTAGCTGCCAGTCCCCTTGCTGCTGCTGGGTTCTTCCAGGCCACAATTCCCCTTTCAGCCTTGTATGTAAAGAATGTGCTCCCCCGCACACTGACGTCTGCCCAGTCCTCTGGGCTCATCGTGTTGGTCTGTCTCTACACCGGTAGTGACAGCAGCGTACATGTCAGACCTTCTGCTTACTGGGCGCTTACAGAGTGCCAGGGGCCACCTGCCAGGAGATCCTGATGCACATTAACTTGTCCAATCCTCACAGCCCTCTGGGAGCTGGGTATATGCCTTGCTGTCTTCATCTGGAGATGAGGAAATGGAGGCACAGAGAGGTTCCGTTACTTGCCCCTGGTCACATAGCTAGAAAGTACAGGGCTTAGATTTGAACCTGGCATTCTGGTTCCGGAGTCCACTGTCTCGATCGCAGTGACAAGAACATTCCTATTCTCACTTTCCAGAGGGATGAGAACCAAGGACCAGGGGTGGGGCAGGAGTGCGGGATACAGCAGAGGGCCGGAGGGGGCTCAGAACGAGTCCGGAAGTCCTGGGTGCTGAGAAAATGAGGGTCTGAGAACCAGGGATAGCAGGGTCTGCAGATGGTGTGGAGGAGCGTGGCGTGGACAGAGAAGCGGTGTCAGGGACTCAGACAAGGTGGGCAGGGCCAGAAGGGGGTGGGGCCGAGGATAGGGAAGGCCGGTGAGGAGTGGCCGGGCCGGGGGCAAGACAGGGCTGAGGCGCCCCGAGGCCACGCATAGGAGGGCGTCAAGCACACAGCACGCTCGCAGCCAACCGCGGCCTCACCCGCCCTCTCCCACACAGGGTCTCTCGCCGCCCTACCTGCCGGAGATGGAGGCCAACCCCGCAGGCGGCGGCGGCGGTGGTATCGGGGGCGAGGACGGGGTGCATTTCCAGAGCTACCCCTTCGACTTTCTGGAGTTCCTCAACCACCAGCGCTTCGAGCCCGTGGAGTTGTACGGCGAGCACGCCAAGGCCGTGGCAGCCCTGCCCTGCGCGCCCGGGCCCCCCCCGCAGCCGCCGCCACAGCCGCCACCGCCACCGCAGTACGACTACCCGCCCCCGGCCACCTTCAAGCCCAAGGCTGAGGCGCCGTCCTCGTCGTCATCGTCCTCCTCGTCGTCCTCGTCGTCATCCTCGTCCTCGTCCTCCCAGGCCAAGAAGCCCGACCCGCCCCTGCCACCCGCCTTCGGGGCGCCCCCACCCCCGCTCTTCGATGCGGCCTTCCCCGCCCCACAGTGGGGCATCGTTGACCTCTCGGGGCATCAGCACCTGTTCGGTAACCTGAAGCGCGGGGCGCCGACTTCAGGGCCGGGGGCGGCGCCCACGCTGGGCGCGCCCACGGGGGCCCCGGGGCCGCTGCCCGCCCCCTCGCAGACGCCACCAGGGCCTGCCGCGGCGGCGGCGGCGGCGGCGGCGGCCTGCGACCCCGGCAAGGACGACAAGGGCTACTTTCGCCGGCTCAAGTACCTGATGGAGCGACGCTTCCCCTGCGGCGTGTGCCAGAAGTCCTTCAAGCAGTCCTCGCACCTGGTGCAGCACATGCTGGTGCACTCGGGCGAGCGGCCCTATGAGTGCGGCGTCTGCGGGCGCACCTACAACCACGTGTCCAGCCTCATCCGCCATCGCCGCTGCCACAAAGACGCGCCGCCGGCCGCGGCGGGCCCACCCGCGCCTGCGCTCCCGCTGCCTCTGGGCCTCCCCGCGCCCGCCGGCATCCCTGCGCCCCCTGCCGCCGCCGCTGACGGCAGCGCGGCGCCCGCGTCCGCCGCGCCGGCCGCGCCCGCCAGCATCGGGGTGCCGCCGGCGGCTGCGGGTGGCAGCGAGGGCCCGTTTGCCTGCCCGCTGTGCTGGAAGGTGTTCAAGAAACCTAGCCACCTGCACCAGCACCAGATCATTCACACGGGCGAGAAGCCCTTCTCGTGCTCCGTGTGCAGCAAGAGCTTCAACCGGCGCGAGAGCCTCAAGCGCCACGTGAAGACGCACTCGGCCGACCTGCTGCGCCTGCCCTGCGGCATCTGCGGCAAGGCTTTCCGCGACGCCTCCTACCTCCTCAAGCACCAGGCGGCGCACGCGGGAGCTGGCGCGCCGCGGCCCGCGTTCCCCTGCGAGCTGTGCGGCAAGTCCTACTCGGCGCCGCAGAGCCTGCTGCGCCACAAGGCGGCCCACACCGCGCCCGCGCCCGCGCCCGCTGACGTCGCCAAGGACGGTGCGGCCCCGGTGCCCCCGCCCACCTTCCCCGCCGGCCCCTACCTCCTGCCGCCGGAGCCGCCGGCCGCGGATGGCGAGAAGGCGGCCGCGGCCGCGGCGGCCGTGGTCTACGGCGCCGTGCCCGTCCCGCTGCTGGGCGCGCACCCGCTGCTGCTGGGCGGCGCGGGCGGCGGCGGCGGCGGCGGCGGCGCTGGTGCGGGCGCTTCGGGCAAGACGTTTTGCTGTGGCATCTGCGGGCGCGGCTTCGGGCGCCGCGAGACGCTGAAGCGGCACGAGCGCATCCACACTGGCGAGAAGCCACACCAGTGCCCCGTGTGCGGCAAGCGCTTCCGCGAGTCCTTCCACCTGAGCAAGCACCACGTGGTGCACACGCGTGAGCGGCCCTACAAGTGCGAGCTGTGCGGCAAGGTCTTCGGCTACCCGCAGAGCCTCACGCGCCACCGCCAGGTTCACCGGCTGCAGCTGCCCTGCGCTCTGGCCGGGGCCGCTGGCCTCCCCGCCGCCCAGGGCGCCGCGGGCGCCTGTGGTCCCGGGGCGGCGGCTGCGGCGGCGGGCCCGGCCGACGGGCTGAGCTACGCCTGCTCAGACTGCGGCGAGCACTTCCCGGACCTGTTCCACGTGATGAGCCACAAGGAAGCGCACATGGCCGAGAAGCCTTATGGCTGTGACGCGTGCGGCAAGACCTTTGGCTTCATCGAGAACCTCATGTGGCACAAGCTAGTGCACCAGGCGGCTCCTGAGCGCCTGCTTCCGCCTGCGCCAGGCGGCGCGACGGCCCCCGACGGCACAGGTGGCACGGACGCGGCCGGCGCGCTGGACGGTGGGCTGGCCGGGGAGGTGGGGGCGGCCGTGGCGGCGCTGGCGGGCGCGTCCGGCGGCGAGGACGCGGGCGGGGCGGCGGGCGCGGGTGGGGGCCCGGGCGCCGGCCCTGAGCGCTTTAGCTGCGCCACGTGCGGTCAGAGCTTCAAGCACTTCCTGGGCCTGGTGACGCACAAGTACGTGCACCTGGTGCGCCGGACCCTGGGCTGCGGCCTGTGCGGCCAGAGCTTCGCGGGCGCCTACGACCTGCTGCTGCACCGGCGCAGCCACCGGCAGAAGCGCGGCTTCCGTTGCCCGGTGTGCGGGAAGCGCTTCTGGGAGGCGGCCCTGCTCATGCGCCACCAGCGCTGCCACACGGAGCAGCGGCCCTACCGTTGCGGCGTTTGCGGCCGCGGCTTCCTGCGCTCCTGGTACCTGCGGCAGCACCGCGTGGTGCACACGGGCGAGCGCGCCTTCAAGTGCGGCGTGTGCGCCAAGCGTTTCGCACAGTCGTCCAGCCTGGCCGAGCACCGGCGGCTGCACGCGGTGGCGCGGCCCCAGCGCTGCGGCGCCTGCGGCAAGACCTTCCGCTACCGCTCCAACCTGCTGGAGCACCAGCGGCTGCACCTGGGCGAGCGGGCCTACCGCTGCGAGCACTGCGGCAAGGGTTTCTTCTACCTGAGCTCCGTGCTGCGCCACCAGCGCGCGCACGAGCCGCCGCGGCCCGAGCTCCGCTGCCCCGCCTGTCTCAAGGCCTTCAAGGATCCCGGTTACTTCCGCAAGCACCTGGCTGCCCACCAGGGCGGTCGGCCCTTCCGCTGCTCCTCCTGCGGCGAGGGCTTCGCCAACACCTACGGCCTCAAGAAGCACCGCCTGGCACACAAGGCCGAGGGCCTCGGGGGGCCCGGAGCCGGGTCGGGCACCCTGGCGGGGAAGGACGCCTGACCGGGGGCTCCCGTCCGCCGCCGCCATCAGATGCCGCCTCTCCGATCCCCCCATCCCGGGGCTGCCGGCCCCTCCCTCCCGCCTCGCTGTCACCCTCTCCTACAGGACCTCAGACGGACTAGCTCCCTTCCGGGCCCCCACGCCCTCCACTTCGAGACTGTGTCTCCCGGCCCCCCCCCCACGTCCCGTCGGACGCTGAATTGGATCCTCCGTCCAACCCCTTTCGGACCCTCCATGAGCCCCTCCCCCGGAAGAATCCTGGCCCCGATAAGCTGCAGTAGAGTCGGTGGGAACCGCCCCTCCCTTTCCTCTGGAGTCTGGCTGGACAGTGGAACCCGAGCCGTCGGGGGGACGCGAGGGGGGCAGGGTGCTCTTTTGGATTGTGGGGTGGGGGGCGGGGTAGCAGACGCGGCTTGTACAGAGCAGAGAGTAATAAACCTTATCACCAGGCCCGCTGGAGTCCGTCCTTGCCTCCCGGGAGAGGGGACCAAGTGCGGGCAGGGCACCAGATTGGAGACGCTGGTGGCCCCTGGGGTGCTGATTTCCCGGCACCTCTGCCTGGCACTCACGTTCCCGCTCAGCAGGGACTCACTGGGGATTTGCCACACTCCAAGCATTAGTCTGTGAGTTGTAAATGGGCAGAACAAGACGGGTGTGTGTCTGACCTAGTGGGCCGGACTCTCCTCCTTCCGTGATGCCTTCTGCCTTACTTCACTCTGCGATTCCCTGGAGCCTCCTGTGTGTCAGGTCCTAAGCTGGGCACTGGGGGAACAGGTGAATTGCACCTCCCTCTCTAGCCTCAGGTAAGACGGAAGAGCATCCCCATCAAGCCACCCCGTATGGCATCCTGGTGCAGACTCACGTTAATTCTACAGCTCCGTCATGGTGCCTGCCCCCCAAGGGGGGTGATTTGCGAGACCTAGGCCCACCCAGAGTTCTTGTGTTGGCCCTCGGAGCAATGAGATGCGTGCCAGGCAGTGTGCATAGTCACTTTGCCACAAGAGGGGCCTGGGGTCCTGGACAACAGGACCTCCAGGGGCACCCAGCAATGCCACTGCACAATTTGGGCTCCAGTCCCAGGGAACCTCAATTCTGAAACTTGAAGATGAAACTGGGTAGGATGATGCTGCCTGGGTGAAGCCAGGGTGCCCCACCCAGCATGGCCACCGGGACCCATGCGGAAGACCCAGCATGAGGCAATATGAGGGACAAGAACATATCACCGGGGCTGAGGGAGTACCGAGGAGTCATATTATCAGGGTGGGGTGGGGTGGAGTGGGGCTGGAAAAGCTTCCTAGGGGAGATATGACACTTAAACAATGATGGCAGAGAGCAACCTGAGCATGCCAGGTAAGTGGGCAGATTCCAGGCGGAGCGTTTAGTGTGTTGAGCCATCCTAACTATTCTGGAGATTTTCAGATGCATCAAATGGCTGGAGGGTGGCTTCCAAGGCTGGATCCTCAAATTCCAACTTGCGGGGCTTGGGGAACTTGTAAGCTAGTGGCTGAAACACAGTTGTGAGGCTGGATACAAACACCAACACATTGTTTGGTCTGTTCATTAATTTTTTTTTTTTTTTTGTAGAGAGATGGTCTGACTATGTTGCCCAGGCTGGTCTCCAACTCTTGGACTCAAGCGATCCTCCCACCTCAGCCACTGGGGCTACCAAAGTGCTGTAATTACAGGCATGAGCCACCATGCCCAGCCTGTCCATACATTTGTAAAACATAACATTGGACTTGGTTGCCAACATCGGGAAATCAATGGATTCCATATAACGTGAACCAGTGGAACGTTTGAAAGCATTTGGAAGCCCCAGGATCCAGTCTGCATTCCTCCAGAGCCAAGCGGCCATCTCCCTCCCCCGACGGGGAATTCCCTCTCCAATGTGTTGAGTCCCAACACTGAGTTCGAATATTTCACACCGCGGGCATCTCCCCCCGAAACCTGGCCACCTCATGTATTCACACTGCCACCAAGCTCCTGCAGGCACTCACGTTTCTGAACGCTTCTCGAAGCCACAAGAATGGCTGCCCTATGGAGCATGAAGGGGGTGGGCTTGGGAGTTCAGGTGCGGCTGCTGTGAGTGACCAGACCCAAGTCCACTGGTGGCTTGACCTGCAAGAGTGGCGGAGATAAAAAGCCTTGTTTGGATTCCAAAGACCTGTCACAGCTCAGCCAAGGGAAACTGATGAGGTCAGATACATGACAAGGGATAGAGAAGGTTTTAGGAACCTGTCCGGACTCCCAGCTGGGTCAGTGCAGTCAGTGAGATGGGAAATATGGAGATTTGGGGGCAACGGAACGAGTTCTGTTCACGGTGAGTTGTCTGTGGGTTGCTTCATGGGGGATGGTGGGTGAACAGAAAGGTGTGCCCATCAGGGAGACCGTCCCTCCTCAACATGCAGGGGACTCCAACTGCAGAAATTCCCTCATTGTGCCCGACTCCTGACCCTCAACCTCTGGCAGCTGACCCACATAATGCAACCACAAACCAGGGCCTGTTTGCCCACACCCTAAATATGAGGAAACAGGCCCAGCGAAGTGGCACATGCCTATAATCTCGGCACTTTGGGAGGCCAAGACAAGAGGACTGCCGGGGCCCAGGAACTCAAGACCAGCCTGGACAACTTGGTGACACCTCATCTCTACAATAACTCAAAAAATTAGCCTGGCATGGTGACATACATCTGCAGTCCCAGCTACATGGGAGGCCAAGGTGAAAGGATCGTCTGAGCCCAGCAGGTTGAGGTTGCAGTGGCCGTGAGCATGCCACTACACTCCAGCCTGGGTGAGAGTGAGACTGACTCAAAAAAACAAAAAAAGATGAGAAAACAGGCTTGGAGAGAGGTGTGACATACCTCCCTGCTGGTGATGAGACCACGGTGTGGCCCTTTCCAAAAGTAGAGAAAAAGAATATAAGACAGACATAGAGAAGTCCTTCAGAAGGTCCTTTAATGGGAATGAACTGGAGTTTTCCCACCAGTTCTCGAGTCCTCCTGTTGCCCCCCACAGAGGGACTGTCCCACATCACTGGCCGGCCGCCATGCTGCCACCAGCCAGCTCTTCCTGGGCATTGCCTGAGATTAGGCAGCTGGCTGCTTGCTTCCAAGTGGGAGTGGAGGAAACCAGGGAAGCCCAAGGCTACTCCATAGATGTGGGGGTCCGTGGGCTTGGTGCCTGAGGCTTCAGGGGGGCTACCAGGTAGCCACTTGCAGGAGTGTTCTCAGTTGCCTCCGAAGAAGCTTCCGAGTGGGTTCGAGGGGTGGGGGGCGGCCCTTGGAGTCAAGATCCTGTGGCCAGGCTTGCATCCTTGAGGCTCAAGTGCTGTTAGCTGTGACTTGGGCCCCCCCAGCTTTGAGGGGATGGGGTCCCAGAGTCTCTCTGCAGGTGACCTGGGGGGTGTCTTCTGCCTGAGGGTGGGCAGGCATCCCAGGCCCAGTGCAGTCTAGTGAGGTAGGCAAGATTCCGTCCTGGTTCACCCGGGCGCCCCTGCTACAGTCCTCTGCCACAACCCTGGGGTCAGCAGGTGAAGGGCGGGTGGGCACGGGGGCGCACCCTGTCTCCAGCTCCCCACAGGCCCGCTTCTGTGGTGACACGCCGTGTCTTGCTCCAGGACAGTCCGGCAATGAGGCGGGAGGGGACCGTGAGATCCAGCCCTAAGCCCACGCACACTCTTGAGTCTCCCAGAGGTGTTCAGTGGACTCGCGGGACCTGGGGCACGGCCCCCTCCCTCCCACTCTCCCAGCCAGCCTGTCCCCGCCTGGGCCTCTGCTGCCCGCCTCCTCACGCCCGCGCCGGGATCGGCCTCCTCTTCTGCCTCCCTGGCCCGGCTCGGCGAGACCTACGGGTCGGCCTCCGCCTTGACCTCGGCCGCCTCCCCACGGCCCTCCTCGGAGGGGTCCCCTGCGCCCTCGGCCACCGGTGCCGCCGGCGGGCCCCCCGGAGTCCCCCAGGCCCGGGCCCGGCCCGTGGAAGTGGGTGCGCTGGTGCTTGCGGAAGTTGGAGGAGTTGTTGAAGGTGCGGTCGCACAGGGCGCAGCGGAAGGGGCGCTCTCCGGTGTGGATGCGCGCGTGGCCGCTCAGCACAGACGACTGCGTGAAGCCCTTGCCGCAGACGCCGCAGTGGTAGGGTCGCTCGCCCGTGTGCACGCGCTCGTGGTCCCGCATGTCCGAGGAGCGGCGGAAGGCCTTGGCGCAGAACCTGCAGGCGAAGGGCTTGCCCACTGCTGCGCCGGCTGCCGCGGCCGCCATCACCACCTCCGAGCGCTCCCGCGCCGCCACGGGCCTCCGCTCCCCGGGCGCGGCCGCCGCCGCTGCCTCCTCCACCTCCGGGGGCCTCCGGGCGGCGCCCGGCTCCGTCCCGTGCCGGTGCTGGTGGCGCAGCAGGGGCGCCAGGGCCTTGAAGGCGCGGGGGCAGAGCGCGCAGCGGTAGGGCCGCTCGCCAGTGTGCAGGCTGTAGTGCGCGCGCAGGCTCGCGGGGCCCGCGCAGCTGTGACCACACACGTGGCACCGGCTGGGATCCCCGCCGCGCCCGCCGCCCTCGGCCCCCGCCAGGTGGCCGTGTTCGTGGAACAGCAGCTCGGACACCAGCCGGAAGGCGGCGGGGCACAAGGCACAGTGGAAGGAGCCCGGCTCGGGGGGCTCCGGGACCAGCGTGGTGTCTGTGACCTTCACCACCTGGATCTCGATGAGGTCGCTCGGGGGCGTGGCGGCGCGGCCGTCGTCGGGCACCAGGACCTGGGCAGCGAAGAGAGGAGAGGAGTCTGTGGCCCGGCCTCGAGAGGCGAGATGCCGGCTCTCTGCGGCCTCCTGCAGGATGCTGCGATGTCCAGGTCGGCGTCCTCCCTCCCTTCCAAAATGCATCGTGGACCCACCTTTTCTCGCCCCCACCCGCTGAGGCCATCGTTTTTGGCCTCCAGAACTGAAGAACCTCCTGAAGGGAATATCTGTCCCCACTCCTGGCCCCCGTATAGTCCGCCTCTCTAGAGTAGCCCACGTGGTCTTCCAAAAACGTCCATCAGATCAAGCCTTTGTTCCCACTCAGAACCCGCCAGTGGCTCCAACTGCACTTAACATTCAAAACCGCCACCATGCTATCCGCCAGGATTTCGCGCCGGCTTCTCTCTGACCCCGTGTAAATATAAGCCGACTCCCAGCTGACTTCTCTCATCTAAATTTAGTTCCCTCGCCACCCCCACTCTGCCCGCTCATTTATTTCCTGCACAGAACTATCACAATACATCTCACGTATTGTCTCTCTCGGAGCTCCGGGAGGACACAGTTCTTGTCTGTCTTGGGTCGCTTGTCTATTTACAGAGCCCAAGGAGGCGCTCAGCCGATGTTTGTCGAATGAATGAAAGTCCTCAGCTACTCTCCAGTCCTGAGTGGTGGAACCTGGAGGAGCTTCCAAAGTCGCCTGGAGCGCCCACTTCTCTCCCCAAATTCTCCCTTGGGCATTCGAGACGCATCACTCGGGCCTTCGCAGCACTATCTCCCTCACCCCAGCAGGGGTACCCTAATCACACCCCGCACCTTTCAGGGTCCCTTTTCCAACCTCCCACCCGAATTAACTAGTACTAGATTGCCTTGAGGCCTCGCCCCTCTGAAGACTCCACCCCCTGATTATGCCGATTAATCCCTGGGACTGCCTTCTCCCCCAGACCCAAAGCCGCCCAAAGACAACACGTCCCTCAGGCCCCGCCCCCTCCAGACCCCGCCCTTCCCAGTTGGCTCCTCCCTAAGACCCGCCCCACCTTAACCCCAAAAAGCCCCACCCCCCCAAGGCCAGAGCCCTAAACACCTCCCCGACCAACCTTCATAAGCCCCGCCCAGACCCCGCCCCACCGCACTGCGACCTCCTCCCACCTCGAGCCCCCGCCCAGGCCCCTTCCTCGCCCGCACCAGGTCCGGTGGCTCCGGGAATCGCGACTCCCGGGTCGGTGAGCTCGGACTCGGGGTCTCCGGGCGCGCGGCGGCCATCTTGTACCCAAGCCCCGCCCCCGAGGCCAATGGTCGCTCTGGGAGGGGCCTGGGCTCGGACAGGCGTAAGAACCACCGCGCAGGCGCACTGCCGGGCGGGGAGGGGGCGTGGCCCTCCCAGGGAGGCCGCGCCCCGGGGAGAAATTGATAGATTCTCTTTTCTGACTGCTCGTCCACCGCCCGCGAGTAGACGACCCTGTAGCGCCCTGGGGACACACCCGGACGTCCCTTTTACGCCTGCACAAGCCGACCGAGGCTCTGGAGCCCCCCAGGATGGAAGCGCCTTTGTTTGGTCCCCACGTGAACATGTTGTGGTGGCTTCCTTCTCTGCACGGCTCGTGGGAACGCGACGACGCGAAGCTGATACAGGTGAGGTTTTTAAGAAAGTCCGTGTTAGAAGGACGCTCGGAGAACAGCCACGCAGGGAGTCCCAGCGGGATGCCAGCCTCCGAAGGTTGGGGGCGTGTTGGGAGAAAGGAGGGCGAAGAGAAGAGGAGGCTTCGGCAGCACCAGGGACAGGGCTTGTCTCGGTTTCCCCGTCCCCGCGACCCCGTCGAGTCGCTCCGTCTCGCCGCACCGTCCCCCTCCACCCTGCGGAGAGCTGCAGGCGCGCTGTGGAAACCCACCGAGAAGAGAGGCGTGGGAGGCCTCGAAGCCCCCTTCCGTCGTCTTCTCGGAAGGGCAGGGTAGGAAAGGCCTGAACGCCATCCCGGTCGTGCCCCATCGCCGTCCGAATCGTGGCCCTTGCACCCACAGACACGTAGTAAACGTTTATGTTATGACCACAGCGGTATGAAATAAGCACAGTCCGGACTGGGTTCGCTTCTAATTTTTTTTTTTTTGAGTCGGAATCGCTCTCTGTTGCCCAGGCTGGAGGGCAGGGGCACGCTCACGACCACTGCGGTGATCCTCCCGCCTCAGCCTCCGGAGTAGCTGAGATTACAGGCGCGTGCCACCACGCCCAGCTCATTTTTTTATTTATTGTAGAGATGAGGTCTCACCAAGTTACCCAGGCTGGTCTCGACCCTGAGGGCTCAGACAATCCTCTCACCTCAGCCTCCCAAAGTGCTGGGATTATAGCATGAGCCACCGCACCTGGCCTAGTTTCTAATGTTTTTTCGTTTTATTTTATTTTATTTTATTTTTTATTTTTATTTTTTGAGTTGGAGTCTCGCTCTGTCGCCCAGACTGGAGTGCAGTGGCCGCTCCCGGCCACTGCAGCCTTGACCTGCTGGGCTCCGGCGATGCTTCCACCTCAGCCTTCCGAGTAGCTGGAACTACAGGCGCGTGCTACCACGCCCGGCTAATTTTTTATTTATTGCAGAGATGAAGTCTCGCCAAGTTGCCCAGGCAGGTCTCGAACCCGCGGGCTCAGGCAATTCACTCACCTCAGCCTCCCAAAGGCGCGGGATTATAGGCTGAGCCACCGAGCCCGGCTTGATTTTAAAATAAAGTAAAATATTTCGTGGGTCCCTGAGAGTATCGTGGGCTCTCGGCACTGTGGGCACCTGCTGTATCTACTGTATTCTGTCCAGGTTTCCAGACTTGCAAAATGAAGATTACAATAAAGCCTACTTCGTGCAAGGGCTACGGTGATTAAAGAAGTAATTTTGTGTAAAGTGTTTTGCACAGTGCATGACACACAGGAGGTGAGATTTGTCAGTTATAATCATTCCTACCAATTTACACTCCCACCTGCCATGCCTAACGTCCTCATCGGTAACTGATAGTCGAACTTTACAATTTTTGCTTATCTTTTGGGTGAGAAATGGCTTCTCATTGGGAATCTATTTTTTTATTTTTTGAGTCAAGATCTCATTCTGTCACTCAGGATGGAGTGCAGCGGCACGATCATGGCTCACCACAGCCTCGACCTCCTGGGCTCAGATGATCCTCCCACCTCAGTCTCTTGAGTAGCTGGGACTACAGGCGTAAATCCCACATGCAGCTAATTTTTTTTTTTTTTGGTGGAAACAAGATTTTGCTATCTTGCTTAGGCTGATCTTGAACTGCTGGGCTCAAGCAATCCTCCCACCTGGGTCTCCCAAAGTCCTGCGAGAATGTTCTTATTAAATGAGGTCACTCATAGGACATAGAACTCGTCTTCTGGTCTCCCTCTTTTGAGAGCTAGAAATAGTTCATCTTTGCATCCCTATGGAGAAGGCATGTTGATGCCTCAGTGAAAGTGTGCTGGGTGCATGAGTGAGTGACTGAATTAAGGCAGATAGAAGAATTTGGTACCAGAGCTTAAGACAGTTAAATATTGAAGAGGAGAGGATTGTTCGGTGGAATGAACAGAAGCTTTTGAATAAGGCAAAGCAGGGTCCAGGTCTGTTTATCCACTTGCTGTGCAACTCTGGGCAGGCAATGTCCCTCTCCGTGTCAAGTTGACATCTGCAAAGTGGGTGCCATGATGCCATCTGGCAGGGTTGTGGTGAAAGTATTCAACTAAAAATGGAGAATGCCGAAGGTTTAGCACAAGGCCTGCGACCAACCAGTGCTCAAGAAATGTGGGCTTTAGCTGGGCGCAGTGGCTCACGCCTGTCATCCCAACAGTCTGGGAGGCCGAGGCAGAAGGATTGCTTGAGCCCAGGAGTTTGAGGCCAGCCTGGACAACTTGGCAAGATCTCAGCTCTACCAAAAAAAAAAAAATTAGCCGGGCATGGTAGCTCGTGCCTGTGATCCCAGCACTGTGGGAGGCTGAGGTGGGAGGATCGCTTGAGCCCAGGAGTTTGAGACCAGCATGGGCAACATAGCAAGACCTAGTCTCTACAAAAAAATCAAAAATTAACCAGACGCGGTGGCATGTGCCTGGAGTCCCAGCTACTTGTAAGGCTGAGGCGGGAGGATCGCCTGAGCCTAGAAGTTCAAGGCCAGCCTGGGCAACATAGCGAGACCTCACCTCTACAAAAATTTTAAAAATTAGCCAGGTGTAGCGCATGTCTGGTATCCCAGCTACTCAGGAGATGTAGGCAAAAGGATCACCTGAATCCAGGAGGTCAAGGCTACAGTGAGCTGTGAGCATGCCACTGCACTCCAGCCTGGGTGACAGAGGGAGACCCCCGACTCAAAATAAATAAATAAAAGAATTGTGGATTCCTTGCCTGTTGTCTGTCTGCTTCTGATTCCTTGGTGCCTAGCATGGCACTGACAGTCTGTTGCATGCCCTGAGGGTAGAGGCCCACCTACCTGCAGCAACCAGGAAGGAGATGAAGGAATCCTGATCTTGGAATCAGGAGGTGTGGGTAAAAGCTTGCTGCTTTCTGTCTCGACCTTGCTGTAAAACCTTGAGCCGGTCCCTTCTTCTCACTGGGCTTAGGTTTCCCACCCTTTGAAATGAATTGTCTGATAGAGGGACCATATGACCCTGCAGTTCCACTCCTAGACATGTGCCCAAGAGAAACGACAAGATGCATTCACACAAAACCGCGCAAACACATGTTTATAGCGATATTATTCCTATGAGCCCAAAAGCCACCTGACAAATGGATTAACACAAGGTGGTGTAACCATAGAATGAAATGTTGTTTGGCCTTAAAAAGTAAAAAGGCACTGCTACATGCAACAACACGATTGAACCTTTAAAACATGACATTAACCAGGTGCAGTGGCTCATGCCTGCCATCCCAGCACTTTGGGAGGCCGAGGCGAGAGCATTGCCTAGGCTCAGGCATTTGAGACCAGCCCAGGCAACTTGTTGAGACCTCATCTCTATAATGAATCAAAAACTAGTGCACATCTAGTTCCGGCTACTTGGGAGGCTGAGGCAGAAGGATTGCTGGAGTCAAACAGGTCGACGCTGGGGTGACCGTGAGCATGCCACTGCACTCCAACTTGGCAAGATCTCAGCTCTACAAAAAATAAAAATAAATAAAAATAAATTAAAAAAAAATTAGCCAGGCATGGTGGCCCATGCCTGTGATTCCAGCACTGTGGAAGGCCGAGGTAGGAGGATCGCTTGAGCCCAGGAGTTTGAGACCAACCTGAGCAACATAGCAAGACCTAGTCTCTACAAAAAAATCAAAAATTAACCAGACGTAGTGGCACGTGCCTGAAGTCCCAGTTACTTGTAAGGGTGAGGTGGGAGGATCGACTCCAACTCGAAAACAAACAAAACAAAACAAAAGCATGACATTAGCTGGGCATGGTGTCTCATGCCTATAATCCCAGTACTTTGGATTGCCTGAGCCCACAGATTTGAGACCAGCCTGGGCAACTTGGTGAGACCTCGTCTCTACAATAAATCACAAATTAGCCAGGCATGGTGGCATGTGCCTGTAGTTCCACCTACTTGGAAGGCTGAGGCAGAAGGATTGCCGGAGCTTAGCAGGTTGAGGCTGCAGTGGCCGTGAGCATGTCACTAAACTCCAGCCTGGGAGACAGAGTGAGACTCCAACTCAAAAGAGAGAGAGAGAGAGAGAGAGAGAGAGAGAGAGAGAGAGAGAGAGAGAGAGAGCCATGACATTAGGTTAGAACAACAGGTACCAGGAGCTGGGGAGAATGTGAGTTGGAGCGGGGTGGAGAAAGGTTGGTTCATGGATACAAGTATTACAGTCATATAGAAGAAATCAGTTCGTTGGGGGGGGGGTTGTTTGTTTTGCTTTGTTTTTTGTTTGTGTGTGTGTGTGTGTTTTTGTCGCCCAGGCTTGGAGTGCAGTGGCACAATCACAGCCATGGCAGCCTTGACCTCCTGGGCTCAGCGGTCTTCCTGCCTCAGCCTCCAGAGTAGCTGGGACTACAGGTATGCACCACCACACCCGGTTAATTTTTTTTTTTTTTTTTTGAGTTGGAGTCTCACTCTGTACCCAGACTGGAGTGCAGTGACCGCTCCCGGCCACCGCAGCCTTGACCTGCTGGGCTCCGGCGATTCTTCTGCCTCAGCCTTACGAGTAGCCAGAATTACAGGCATGCGCTACCACACCCGGCTGATTTTTTGATTTATTGTAGAGATGAGGTCTCGCCAAGTTGCCCAGGCGGGTCTCGAACCCACGGGCTCAGGCAATCCACTCACCTCAGCCTCCCAAGGCGCAGGATTACAGGCTGAGCCACTGAGCCCGGCTCACACCCGGTTAATTAAAAAAAATTTTTTTTGGTAGAGACGAGGTCTCACTATGTTGCCCGGGCTGGACTTGAACTGCTGGACTCAAGAGAGCCTCCCACTTCAGCCTCTCAAAGTGCTGGGATTCCAGGATTTCTTTCTGAGGCGATGAAAACGTTTTAAAATCGATAAGGGTGATTATTGCACACACCTACAAACACACTGACTTGTACACTTCATATGTGTGACCAGTGTGATATGTGAATTCCATCTCAATAAAGCTGTTTTTGTTTTTTTTTCACTTGGAGTCTCACTCTGTTGCCCAGACTCGAGTGCAGTGGCCACTCCCGGCCACTGCAGCCTCGGCCACTGCAGCCTCGACCTGCTGGGCTCCCGCGATCCTTCTACCTCAGCCTTCCAGGTAGCTGGAACTACAGGTGCGCGCTACCACGCCCGGCTAATTTTTTATTTATTGCAGAGATGAGGTCTCACCAAGTTGCCCAGGCGGGTCTCAAACCCGCGGGCTCAGGCAATCCACTCACCTCGGCCTTCCAAGGCGCGGGATTACAGGCTGAGCCACTGAGCTGTTTTTAAAGGCTGGCTGAACATATGACTTTTCAGGATCAAACTGTAGGTGATATTCAAAATACCTGCCTCTCCGGGGCGCGGCGGCTCACACCAGGAATCCCAGCACTTGGGGAGGCGGAGGCGAGAGGATAGTCTGCACCCGGGGTTCGAGACCAGCCTGGGCAAAATAGCGAGGCCGCGTCTCTACAAAAATAAAAATATTAGCCGGGTATGGTGGCGCGCGTCTGTAGTCTCAGCCATTCGCGAGGCTGACGCGGGAGGATCGCTTGAGCCCAGGAGGTCGAGGCTGCGGTGAGCCTTGACGGTAGCCTGGGCGACAGAGTGAGACCCCGACTCAGAAAACAGAAACAAATCCACGACTGACGAGCCTTCTCTGTGGAGAAGGATCTTTGGCTTGGGGGAAGGGAAGGGGGGTCCCCGGAAGGGGGGGGGTCCCCATGTATTAGAGGGGGTAGGTTGGGCCCGAACCGCACGCGGCCCCTTCCATTCGGCGCCTTGTGTTTCCAGCCGGAGCATCTTCGCAAAGGGCCCGAAAGGCGCCCCTTCTTCCCAGGGTCTCTTCTGGCCGCCACGGTCTTCTTCACCCGGGCCTTCCCTAGAAGCATCCGTTCCCCGAGTGGGTGCTTGGCCGACCGGAGGCAGCCCAGATGACCGACCCCAGGGCGCAAGAGGAAGATGGCCCTAGGACCCAGGAGCTTATAACAGAGGCAGATGGAACCAGCCGGGGCTGGCGGCGGAAAGCGGGTGTGTGTGTGTGTGTGTGTGTGTGTGTGTGTGTGTGTGTGTGTGGCGGCGGAAAGCGGGTGTGTGTGTGTGTGTGTGTGTGTGTGTGTGTGTGTGTGTGTGTGTAACCATAGAGAGGCCGGCGGCGGAAAGCGGGTTGTGTGTGTGTGTGTGTGTGTGTGTGTGTGTGTGTGTGTGTGTGTAACCATAGAGAGGCCGGCGGCGGAAAGCGGGTGTGTGTGTGTGTGTGTGTGTGTGTGTGTGTGTGTGTGTGTGTGTAACCATAGAGAGGCCGGCTGTGTGTGTGTTGTGTGTGTGTGTGTGTGTGTGTGTGTGTGTGTGTGTGTGTGTGTGTAACCATAGAGAGGCCGGCGGCGGATAGAGGGGCACGGAAGGGAGGCGAAAGAGAGGGAGCCTGTGGGTAGAGGGTCAGGGGAGCCATAGAGATGCTGGAGGCGGCTAGAAGAGCCATCGTGCCGGGACGCGAGAAGTCGTGTGGGGAGGGAGTTGGCCTCCGAATGCGGGCGCGCACACAGACCGTCTTGGTTGCTGGGCGTCTTGGGGTGCTGGGGGCTTTAGCCTCGGTGCATCGCCGCCCGCGCGCCCTGGAGCAGGCAACCCTCTCTCCGCGCCTCGTGTTTGTCGTTTGGAAAACAGGAGGGATTCTGTTCCCTCTTGGGCAATAAAACGCAATCGTGTGCGACGCCCTTGCACACTCTGGGGGAACCGGGGGGAGCGATTTCCGCGTTGAGATCCTCTCCAGGGCATCGAAGCCAGGCCGTGGTGCTTTTGTTTTATTTTATTATTTTTTGAGTCGGAGTCCCACTGGGTCGCCCAGGCAGGAGGGCCGTGGCACGCTCAGGGCCACCGCAGCCTCGACCTCCTAGGCTCAGGCTGTCCTCCCTCCTCAGCCTCCTGAGTGGCTGGGACTACAGGCGCGCCCCCATGCCCGGCTAATGTTTTGATGTAGAGACGGAGTCTTGCTATGTTGCCCAGGCTTCGTCTTGCGCTCCCCGGCTCAGGCGATCCTCCCTCCTCAGACACCCAAAGTGCTGGAATGACAGATGTGAGCCACCATGCCTGGCCCAAAAGCGACTTCTGACTCGCCCATCTCCAGCTCCCAGGCTGAGTGGGGCACACCTTTGGCTTCTCTCCTATGCTGTGTTTTGGCCACGGGTTCTAGAAGAACCCTTCCTATATGCCCTCACATAATTGTGTCCCTGTGGCTGACTGCAGTGGCCCATGCCCGTCGCCCCAGCATTTGCGAGGCAGAGGCGAGAGGATTGCCTGAGCCCAAGATTTCAAGATCAGCCGGGGGTCAACATAGCAAGACCTCATCTCTACAATAAATCAGAAAATTAGCTGGGTGTGGTAGCGTGCGCCTGTAGTCCCAGCTACTCGGGAGGCTGAGGCAGAACAGTCGCCAGAGCCCAGCAGGTCGAGGCTGCGGTGGCCGTGAACGTGCCACTGCCCTCCAGCCTGGGCGACAGAGCGAGACTCCAACTCAAAAAAAAAAGTATCCCTATGTAGCTCAAAACCCTCCCACAATGCCCTAGTGCCTGCACCACTGCATCCCAGTTCCTCAGTTGGGTGCCCGTGATTCTCCCTTGCGAGACACACTGTGTGAGCTGGGTTGCTCTGAAGCATGCGTCCCGTCCTGGCTCTTGTACTCGCCGTTCACTGCTTGGAATTATGTCCACTGTTCCTGGACTTCTCTGGGGTCCTCCAAGACCTCACTCGGATGCCACATCTGGGGAAACTTTCCGATTCCATGCCCCCCCCGTTGGGTCATGTGCCCCTCTGGCCTCTTGCACCTGTTGCTGCACTGCATTATGGTCATCTGTCTACCTGTCTCGTCTAGAGACCTGCCTGACCAACATGGGGGTCACTGGCCACCTGTGGCTACTGGGCACTTGAGACAGGGCGAGGAAACACTGAGACATACTCTGGGGGGTAAAACGCACAGCAGGTCTGCAACATCAAGTATGGCACACGTGAAGGCAGAATGTCTCTAATTTTTATACCGACGACACGTCAACGTTGGTAATATTTTAGATAGACTGGGTTGAATAAAATGCTAATAAGATTAGGCCAGGTGCAGTGGCTCACACCTGTCATCCTGGCACTTCGAGAAGCAGAGGCGAGAGGATTGCCCAAGCCCACGGGTTCGAGACCAGCCAGGGCAACATGACGAGGCCTTGTCTCTACCATAAAACAGAAAATTGGCCGGGTGTGGTGGTGTGTGTCTGTAGTCCTTGTTACTTGGGAGACTGAGGCAGAAGGATCACCCGAGCCCAGCAGGTCAGGGCTGCGGTGAGCTGTGAGTGTACCACTGCACTCCGGCACGGGCAACAGAGGGAGACCCTGACTCAAGAAAGTAAGGAAGAAATTAGATACAAAAGAACAGCAGCAAAACAGTTATGCTGATATGAGGTTTAAAATGAGGCCACATTGATCTTTGGAATTGGAAGTCAGAATGGTGGTGACCCTTGGGTGCTGGTGACTGACAGGAGGTGTGAAGGCCCTCTGGGGTGCTGGGAATGTCCTCTGATCCAATATGGATGCTGGCTGTATAGTTGGGTCCATGAGCACAAAAGCTCACTGGTGTGTGGCCTTAGGACGTGTTTATTTTATTTTTTATTTATTTTTGAGTCGGAGTCTCTCTCTGCCTCCCAGGCTAGAGGGCAGTGGCACGCTCACGGTTACCACAGCCTCGACCTGCTGGGCTCTGGCGACCCTTCCGCCTCAGCCTTCCAAGTAGCTGAAACTACAGGCGTGTGCCACCATGCCCGGCTAATTTTTGATTTATTGTAGAGATGAGGTCTCGCCAAGTTGCCTGGGCTGGTCTCGAACCCCTGGACTCAGGCAATCCTCTCGCCTCCAAAGTGCTGGGATGACTGGCAGGAGCCACCACATCTGGCAGGATGTGCACTTTGTTTAATCTGCACAACTCACATCTCGATGTACAAACACAAACTACGATGGGACACACGAATGGCGACTTTCACATGCCAGGGGGGGAACCGAGTTGCCCCATGGGGAATGAAGTCCCGCCAGGCGTCTCAGATCCCCCAGGAGAGACGCGAGATCCCATTGTCTTGAGACCAGAGCCAGAGAATCCTGTGATCGCTAAGCGGCCTCACGAATCCGAATCCCTCGATACATCTGCGTGGAGGCAAGAAGGCGGCCTCTCCACGAGGCCCCGGGCTGCTGGAGGCCAGCCTGGCAGGGCCTCAGCGCCGGGCCTTCCCTGGCCAACCCCACACCAGCTTTGGCTGCCCAACTCCAGGCAGCTCCGTTTCAGCCCCGAAAACCCTTTCCCTAAGGAGGCTCTCTGGCCTCCCGGCCTCCACCCTCCGCAGCCTCGCCACGTGCATCCTCTTGAGGGCCACGGAACAACTGCCCTCAAATGACACGGGGTGCCACGGTGCCAAGAACTCCTCGGCCTCGTGCTCCGACCCAGGCACTGTCATCCGCAGGCTGTGTGGCCGCCAGCCCTTTAGTTAACCTCTCTGGGCCTCAGTTTCCCCGTCTGCGAAATGCAAGAGCTGCACCTGAGTAACCAAAGGGCCTTCTTTTGAATCTTCCACACGCGGTTCCTCAGGGAGGCTGGAAGCGCCCCTGAATTTGGACCTTTCGCAAGTGCCCAGGTGGGCGAGACATTTTGATATCTTGGTCTCTGTCGCCCCCACGAGGCCCAGATGGGTCCCTTGTTGCTGCAGGTATCCAATAAAGATCAATGTAGACGACTTGAAGCCTCCGAAAGGGGGGAAGGCAGGGACTCCCTCGGCCTGGCCTCTTCACTCTTTTATCCCCAGAGGCTGGCATGAAGGAACCAATCAGTCTTTGCTGAGTAAATGAATGAATGACTGAGATTCAGGTTAGCGACCCAAAGGCTCTCGGAACCTTTCCTTTTAGGATGTGTTTCCGGCCGGAACGGTATCGGCGAACACCCTTCCGCTCTTCGCGGGTCGGGGCGCCGTGGCTTCCTCGGGGCTCGGGGAACGGTCGCGTCCCACCGCTTTCTTCGTCCTCGGGGGCCGATTCCGGTTCGGCAGTTCTTCCGCGCGCTCGTCGGTACTCGGATTGGGGTTCCGGACTCTGAGGCCAGCGCGCTGGGAGGGGAGGGATCCAGAGGACCGGGTGTGGGGGGAGTGCTTGGGTGGGCATGGGGGAGGGTGTGCAAAGACTGAAACCTGCCGTCCGCTGGGGGCACGATGGCGGGGAAATCCCTGGAAACAGAACGGGCAGAAGCCGCGGCCTTGGGGTAGGGGGTGGGAGAAGCAGGACGCGGGCTCCAGGTGGGAGACTCTGGGGGAGGGCACGCATCGGCCCCCGGGACACGCAGGCAAGGAAAAGGCAGGGGGTTGGGGAAGAAAAAGGAACTTGGGGAATGTGGGGGTCCTGGGGGGGCGTCCTCGATGCAGAGGGATGGAGGCTCCGGGAAGAAGGGAAGGGGAATGAGAGCGAGGGACCGTCGCGGATCTCACCCCAGCACTTAGGGAGGCCGAGGCAGGAGCATTGCTTGAGCCCAGGAGTTCGAGACCAGCCTGGGCAATATAGCGAGACCTCGTCTCTACAAATAATCGGAACATCAGCCAGGTGTGGTAGCACGGTCTTTAGTCCCAGTTAGTGGTGAGGCCGAGACAGGAGGACCGTCTGAGCCCAGCAGGTGGAGGCTGCGGGCCGTGATGGTGCCACTGCCTTCCAGCCTGGGCTACAGAGCGAGACCCATAGACAGATGAACATAGACCCGACTCCATAGACAGATGAACAGTATGGCCCACACAGGTCTAGGGGAGCGGGAAGACTCCTAGGGCCCGTCCTGGGCACGGGGCTGATGGATGCACGAGACCCAGGCCAGGACGGGAGCCTAGAGCAGGGGCAGCACCCGGCAGCGCAGGGTGCGGGCCCAGAGAGGCCCCAGAAAGCACCTGGAGAGCTGAGGAATGTCAGCAGGAGGAGGCGGGGCTTGAGAGCGGCGGGCAAAGAGCGGGATGCAGAGTTCAACCTTAGCTCACCTCTCCATCGCCCAGGCTGGAGTGCAGTGCCTCAATCGTGGCTCACCGCAGCCTCCAAATCCTGGGCTCAGGCAATCCTCCCACCTCAGCCTCCAGAGAGTAGCCAGGACTACAGGCACATGCCACCACACCCGTCTAGTCTGCAGAGACGAGATCTCCTTGTGTTTCCCAGGCTCGTCTCCCACTCCTGGGCTCAAGTGATCCTCCTGTCTCAGCCTCCCAAAGTGCCGGGATTACATACATGAGTCCCCGCCCCCAGCCTCTTCCCACTTTAGTTAATGGGCTTCCTCTTCCCTTTAGCCACTCTTCTGGACTCAAGGGGGACCCAAGTGTGTCCTTGTCCACCGTAGATTGTCCTGCCATCATGAACCCCTCCCATGCATTGGGCTTCTCTGTTCCTCACCTCTGGGCCTCCAGATCCATCTGCCCCGGGTCAAGGCCGATACCCGGTCATTGGTGGTGCGCCATACACCTGCAAATCTGTGTGAGGGACAGGCAAGGGGTCGGTGGAGCTGGCCCTGCCAACATCGGACTGCTCCACCCCTGCAGGTCTTGAAGGATGCTATTTCAAGGTCCAGCGACTCCCACTGGTCCAGGACTTTGTGAGGCTTGTGGAAGGCCTTTCAGTGACCCGGCTGTCCTGGCTAGCACCCGCCCGTCGGGTGAGTGTCCTATGCCTGTTCCTTCTAGTCCCAAGCGGCTCAGGGGTACTTGGGAGCTGACTCGGCATGTCCTGGTGCCTGAGGGCAGACTGAATCCACGACGGACCCAAGCACCAGATGGATGCTTTTAGCAAGCCGTGTCCTGGGTATCCTTCCAGGTCCAGCTTCAGAAACGTCAGCGGCAGAGTATGGCTCTCTGATGTTGCCAGTGGACAAGCCCTGGCGTCACTTGTCTCTGAGCAGTTATGTCCTAGATGGGATGCTCTCCGGCCTCAGACAGTCGGGACTGTCTGAGAAGGAAGGGGCCAGGAGTGAGATTCACTCAACTCCCAGGGTGATGGCCCTTTCCCCTGTTGGTCTCATTGAGGAGGCTGGGATCCTGGGTTTTATTTTTATTTTTTGAGTCAGAGTCTCACTCTGTTGCCCAGACTGGAGTGCAGTGGCATGCTCATAGCCACCACAGCCTCGACCTCCTGGGCACCAGTGATCCTCCTGCCTCAGTCTCCCGAGTAGCTGAGACTACAGGCGTGCACCACCACATGTGGTTAATTTTTTTATTTTTTGTAGAGACAAGGCCTTGCTATGTTGCTCAGGCTGGTCTCAAACTCCTGGGCTCAAGCGATCCTCCTGCCTCAGCCTCCCAAAGTGCTGGGATGACAGGTGTGAGCCACTGCACCTGGCCAATCCTGAGGTTTTTGTTTTGATTCGGAGTCTCACTCATTCTTCCAGGCTGGAGTGCAGTGGCACACACGCCCATGGCCACCCCAGCGTCGACCTACTGGGCTCTGGCGATCCTTCCGCCTCAGCCTTCCAAGCAGCCAGCACTACCGGCGCGCGCTACCATGTCCAGCTCATTTTTTATTTATTGTAGAGATGAGGTCTCGACCAGTTGCCCGGGCTGATCTCGAACCCACAGACTCAGGCAATCCACTCGCCTCAGCCTCCTGAAGTCTTGGAATGACAGGCTGAGCCACCGAGTCTGGCCCAGTCCCAGGTTTTAACTGCACCTGCTGGGCTTTCTGACTTGGGAGTTTATCCTCTGGTCTGAATATCCTTGCCTGTAAAGTGGGGGTGACCGATCGCCTCTTTGTCAACAGCCAGTGGGTAGAGGTTTGCCAAGTCTGCTAAGCCATCTATGTTTTTGCTTTGTTCTTTGTTTCTTCCTTTCCGTTTTAAACCGGGGTAGTCCCAGGACCTGCCTCAAACCAGGATGAGCCAATTCCCCGCATTGTCCTCACTCGGGCCCCTAAGCTCAAGCTGTCCCTAACTTGTTGGCCACCCTATCCACACTCTACTGTGGCTGGAAGAGGCAGCGGGTGAGGGGCCGGGTCTCACTCCTCCCTACCTTACCCCACGGCTCTGAGCTTACAAGCCTGCTCTTCTTCACATGGCATCGCGTCTCTCACGCAGGACTCTGGCCCTGTGACATGAGCATTCATGCGTGGCCTCCGTGGCCAGGCCTCTGAGGGCGCCAGCCGCCTCGGCAAACAGTGGCTGCCCCTGTGGGTGGGATGGCCACTGCCGCTCTGCCCTCAACACCTCCAGGAGGAGGCCCCACCTATCCTGGCTGGCTGCAGAGGCCGAGGCCGAGGGGTCCAGGCACTCTGTAGACCTAGGCATCATGTCCCCTCACTATCCAGCCTTGTGGGGTGGGCGTCATCGTTCACCAAAACAAGTGACCGGGGCGAGAGTCCACCCATCAGGGCTTATTGAGCTGGGCCCTGGGAAAAACACAAGTCACAGGCGAACCCCGTGGCTTGTGGAAGAGGCTTCCCTGGTGGCTAGTGGTTGCACAGTTCCTTAGTGCAGGGAGGCAGGTAGGAAGGGGGGAATGGAAGAATGGGTGGTCTCATCCTGCGTGTACTGGGGAGATGGGCGTTATCGGCGTGAAGTCCAGCAGGCTTAGAGCTTGTCTCGGCCATCCTGAGGTTACGGTTCCCATGTTCTGGGGGGGGACGTACGTGTTGACATTCCGAGAGGCTCGGAGGCCAGCACAGCACAGCCGTGAGGACGGTCACTGGGAGAGGCCCAGGCCTTTTTCCTCTCTGTGGGCGTTCAGCTCACAGTAACACCCGACTCTGCACACAAGCCTGCGATGTAACCGCTCCTCATTTGGAAAAAGGACGGCCCGTGCGTTGCCTGATCGGGCCTCCAGGCTTAGCTTCCCTTTGGCCTAATGTGTCTGGGGGTCCTGGGATTTTTGTTGAGCCTTGACTGTGTGACCTAGGGCCCGTGATGGACCCTTCTGGCCTGCGTTTTACCACCTAATCCTTGGGGAAAGGGTACTGACTCAATTTTCTTGCTGTGTAGCCTACCAAGAGTTAGGGACGGGTATCCTCAGCTGATGAGTTGAATTATCCCGGCCTTGGCCTTTGCTGTGTGGCAGCAGGGACCTCATTGGACCTTTCCAGTTTCGGGCCCGATTTGTAGAATTTTTTTGTTTCTTTTGAGTCAGAGTCCCACTCTGCTCCCCAGGCTGGAGTGCAGTGCAGGATTACAGCTGACCGCAGCCACGACCTGTTGGGCTCAGGCGATCCTTCGCCTCTCAAGTAGCTGGGGACTACAGGCGCGCGACACCACACTGGCTAATTTTTTAAAAAAATTTATTGTAGAGACGAGGTCTCGCCACATTGCCCAGGCTGGTCTCGAACCCCTGGGCTCAGGCAGTCCTCTCGCCTCCGCCTCCCAAAGTGTGATGACAGGCGTGAGCCACCGCGCCCGGCTGCAGAAGGAATTTGTATTGACTTTCCTATCATAGAAACTTTTCTTATTGTGACTCTTGTGCGGGGAAGCGAGCGCGCGGTCTAGGAACCATGGTCTCGAGGGTGAGTTTCTGGCCGGAGTGCTTTCCTGCTGCTCTCCGAAGGCGGAAGCTGATCGTCCCCTGCTCCCACTCGTGTAGCGGGAACATCCCGGAAGTCATCCCTGCAGCCACTTCCGGACCTGAATATTTGCAGCATCCCCATAGGGAGACGGGGCGGGCTGGGGGCCGTGAGCGGGCCCGGGGGCGGCGCGTTCTTAGGGCGCAGCCCCGCGGAGGATGGGGGACTTAGGGTGTGGGATCGATCGGAGACTGCGAGTCCAGCCAGGGGGTGGGGAGGCAACGGGTCTAGGGAGCAAGCGGCTCGGCCCTACTGCCCCAGAGGCACTTCGTTCCCCGGGGCAGCAGGGGTGCTGGGGCGGCCCGTGGGGGTCGCGCAGGGGACGTCCCCGAAGAAGGCCGGGCGAGCCCAAACTGCAGGCCGGGAGGGGCTGGGCAGCTCGCGAAGGCCAGGGCGCCGGCGCCGGCGCGCGGTCCTCGCCTCCCCTGGCTGGAGAGGGGCGCGAGCTTCCCGCCCTCTCGGAGACCTGCGCGGTGCTTCCGATCCAGCCTTGCCCGGCGGCTGAGGTGGGGCGGCGTGAGCTGAAGTTCGGGGAGCGCGTCATTAGTCTCGGCGGCCCAGCGTTTGAGGCGTGCATCGAGAGGGCAGAGTGATTCGTTGCGGCTGTGTGGTCAGGGTTGGGTGAGGGTAGGTGGCTGAGGCCGGGCTGTGAGAGGCCTTGGGTGCCAGGCGCGGGGGATCTTAAGCAGAGGAGGCGTCGGAAAGACACTTCTGGGGCTGGTGAGGGGCCATGGTCGGAGTGTACAGGACCCCAGAAGGGAGGAGGGCGCCGGCAGAGGCGGCACGGGGGAGGGCTCCCAGGCAGAGGCGAGCCTGTGGGACTGTGTACATCCAGCGTCTGGCCGTGAGATGCCACGCATGCTTGGGGCACAGGCTGAGAGGGGATGTGGCTGGGCCACCCTATGAAGGGCCTCAGTTCCAGACACATGAACTTGGACCTGGTCCTGGGGGTGACAGGGGCCGGGAAAAAGTCTCGAATGGTACAGAGGTCCATTCAACACACCGTGAAACGAATCTGTAGGGCTAGTGTGGAGGAGGACTGGATGCAGGGGTACTGGGGACAAGGCTGGCTTGGGGGTCCAGGTGAGCAGGAAGGGGCCAGAGCTGGGCTTAGAATGAGGGGCAGCACATGGCTCTGACAACACAGCAATAAGCTGGGTGAGGTGGCTCACACCTGTAATCCCAGCACTTTGGGAGGCTGAGGAGGGAGGATCACTTGAGCCCAGGAGTTTGAGACCAGCCTGGGCAACATAATGAGACCTCATGTCTACAAAAAAATAAATTGGCTAGGTGTGGTGGTGCACCTGTGTTCTCAGCCACTTGGGAGACTGAGGCAGGAGGATCACCTGAGCCCAGGAGTTTGAGGCTGTAGTGAGCCATGTTTGTGCCACTGCATTCCAGCCTGGGGGACAGAGCAAGACCCCAACTCAAGAAATCCCCCCAAAATTCAGTGTGGAAATGGTAGGACCTGGGGCCTGTCTGGCTCTGGGAAGAGGGAGAAGGGGGAGGACATGATGACATTTGAGACTCCAGGCTTCTCTGGAATGTGGGGCATCACTACGTTATGTCTTGGGGGTGAGCAGGACTTTTTAGGGGCTTTTTGGGGGGAAGGATGGGAGGATGTTGCTTGACTATTGGGTAGGGTGATCCAATTTATTACGTCAATGTTGAACTGAGCCCCTACACTCTCCCAGGACCTTTGCTAGATTCTGGGGGTAGTGTTCACTGGGAGAGAGCTGGGCTGCCTTCCTGGAGAGCAGGGAGGACAGGAAGTTACACAGCACGTCAGCAAAGAAACAAGGCCATCATGGGCCACGCTAATGGGGTGCGAAGGAGACGAGCAGCCTGGTGGGACAGAGGATGGTACCACCCTGCGATCTAGCATGGTGAAGGCGCCACGGCCCAGCGTCACTTGAGCTGAGACCTGAGTGGCCAGAAAGCCTCCATCTGTGTGAGGAGCCCAGATGGGAGGGGCAGCCCAGTGGCAATGGGGCCAAGAAGGGAAGGCAGCTGGGGGCCAGTCTACACAGGGCCTTGAAGGATGTCTGGGTCTTATTCCAAGGGTGGAGGGCAGGTTTTTAAGTCAGGGAATGAGTTATTCTGTGGTCTTAGAGAAGGGACTGGAGGAGGCAGAGTGGTGGGGAGGCTGCTGCGGTCAGCTAGGGTAAACATCGGGTTTGTGCCAGGGTGGTGGTGTTGATGGGATCGGGGAGAAGTATGAGGTGAGCTGGGCACGGTGGCTCACGCCTGTAATCCCAGCACTTTGGGAGGTGGAGGCAAAAGGATTTTCTGAGTTCAGGGGTTCGAAACCAGCCTGGGCAACTTGGTGAGACCTCGTCTCTACAATAAATTAAAAAAAAAAAGCCGGGTGTGGTGATGCATGCCAGTGGTTCCAGCTACTTGGGAAGCTGAGGCGGAAGGCTTGCCTGAGCCCAGCAGGTTGAGGCTGTGGTGGTCGTAAGCATGCCACTACTGCACTTCAGCCTGAACAATGGAGGGAGACTCCAACTCAAAAACAATAAAAACCCCCAAAACTGCTGGGCTCGGTGGCTCAGCCTGTAATCCCGTGCCTTTGGGAGGCTGAGGTGAGTGGATTGCCTGAGCCTGCGGGTTTGAGACCTGCCTGGGCAGCAAGACCTCATCTCTACAATAAATCAAAAAATCAGCTGGGTGTGGTGGCACACGCTTGTAATTCCGGCTACTTGGAAGGCTGAGGCGGAAGGATCGCTGGAGCCCAGCAGGTCGAGGCTGCGGTGGTCGGGAGTGGCCACTGCACTCCAGCCTGGGCAACAGAGTGAGACTCCAACTCAAAAACAAAAAAACAAAAAAACCCCCCAAAACATAGCTCAACTTTTGGATGCAAATTCCACGGAGCCTGTGTTGGCATGAATACATGCTGCTTCCTAGCAAAGAAGCCTCAGTGTCCCGTCTCTCTGTAGAAGACTCCTGCTGCATTTAAAGTTTTAATTGCGACCTTGATTTTTTTTTTTTCTTTGAGTCAAAGTTTCACTTTGTTGCCCAAGCTGGAGGGCAGTGGCATGCTCATGGACACCACAGCCTCAAACTGCTGGGCTCAGATGATCCTTATGCCTCAGCCTTCCAAGTAGCTGGAACTATAGGCATGCGCCACTATGCTCAGCGAATTTTTTGGTTTATTGTAGAGATGAGGTTTCACCAGGTTGCCAAGGCTAGTCTCAAGCCCCTGGGTTCAGGTAATCTTCTCACCTCCACCTCCCAAAGTGCTGGGATGACAGGTGTGAGTCACTGTGCCTGACTTAATTTTTAAAAATTATTTTTGCAATAAAGATGAGGTCTTGCTATGTCACCCAGGCCGGTGTTGAACTCCTGGGCTCCAGTGATCCTCCCACCTCAGCCTCCCAAAGTGCAGGGGTTACAGGCATGAGCCACCAAACCTAGCATCATCAGTATATGTTCTGAAGGCCTCAATAACATGAGCTTTCCTCCCTGGTCTGAGTGTCCTCCCGAACTCTGTCATCACAGGCTTTATCATGCACTTCCCCACTCCTTCAACTATGCAGGCAATAAAGTGGTCCATCTTACATAGGTCTGTCTCATCTCCAAGGTTTCACCACGGGTCCTGCTCTGGGATTATCTCCCTCAAAGTTCAGTAAACAGCATGCAGGGTATTGGCCTGTCCAAAGGAGTAAACAAGTGCCCTTGCCCTTCAGGTAATCTGAGCTTTTCACCTTGTGTATGACAGTTGGCTAGAATCACCATCACATCTTTCCAGGTTAAGGTAAAGTTCAGGCTTAGCTTGGCCAAGTGCCAGGGTTCTCTAAGAACCAGCCAAATTTTTTTTTCTACATGCTTTCACATTTGCCACAGAAAAGTGGGTGGGGAATGGCATTATGTCCCCTTGTCTGTTTGCCACAACCCTTAGGGGATAAAGACCCTGGACTGGTGATGAGGTGAAATGGGTGCGAGTTTGGAACCTGACTGAAATCCCATTAGGGACAGCTGTGGGGGCTCTGGCCATACCGACTATCTTTTTTTTTTTGATTTGGGGTCTCACCCAGGTTAGAGTGCAGTGGCACGCACACGACCACTGCAGCCTCAACATGCTGGACTCAGGTGAACCTTCCTCAGCCTTTCAAGTAGCCGGAACTACAGGTGCACACTTCCACACCCGGTTAACTTTTATTGTAGAGACGAGATCTTGCCAAGTTGCCCAGGCTGGTCTCGAACCCCTGGGCTCAGGCAACCCTCTCTCCTCGGCGTCCCAAAGTGCTGGGATTACAGGCTTGAGCCACCGCGCCTGGTCAGAGACTGTGCTGCCCAGGGTGGGGGGCAGTGGCACACTGCTCACGGCCACTCCAGCATTGACCTGCTGGGCTCCAGAGATCCTTCTGCCTCAGCCTTCCAAATAGCTGGAACTACAGGTGTGCACACTACACATGGCTAATTTTTTATTTATTGTAGAGATGAGGTCTCACCAAGTTGCCCAGGCTGGTTTCGAATCCCCAGGCTCAGGTAATCCTCTCACCTCGTTCTCTCAAAGTGGAGATTACAGGCTGAGCCACCACACCCAGCCAAGACTATTTCTTCAAGAGCCTGAGCTGGGGGTATGGTGGAGGCTCGGGGGCCAGTTGAAGATCAGGCCTGAGGCGAGGAAGATTTGGTGATTGACTGGAATGGTGGATCAGTGAGCAGATGCTCTTGCTCTTTGACCTGGGAATGGTTGATGCCACATATATTAGTTTCACGAACCATCCTGGAAAAAGTGCCACATACCTCATTGCTGAGTATCACCATAGTCACCTTCAGAGTTCTCCCTGGGTAGCTTTGCACTGACACCAGCACCTAGGCCACCTGTCAAAGCAATTTTGGAACTCTTTTTTCTGGAATAGCTATCAGAGCCATCGTTATTTGTTGGGGTCTGACAATTACTGGGATGAAAGGAAGAGGCAGTGGGATATCTGTAGACCAGTATTCTGGTGAGAAGTTCAAGGGTAATAAAGTCTCCCAGTCAGAAGAGAATGGGGTGGTCCCCAGAAAAAGAAAGAAACCTGGTCTTTTGTCTGGGAGGAATTCCCCAGAGCAGACAGAAGGGGGAACAGTCTCACTAGACAACGGGGTGAGATGAGCGATGAGATGAGCGGGGAGCAAAGGGGGAAAGCGTTCCCTTTGGTCTTGGAAGCAGACTGGAGCGTATGAACTTCTTGGCAGACACCCGAGAAGGAGCCAGATGGAAAGGGGGAGTGACTCTCGAGAGGAAAGTGTGAGGACGACGAAAGGAAAGCTGCGGCGGCGCTGGACGTCGTGGTTCACACGGGTGATTCCAGCACTCTGGGAGGCTGAGGCCAGGAGGACACTTGAGGCCAGGGTTTGAGACCAGCCTGGCATACTGAGACCTCGTCCATAAGGAAAGGGAGAAGACAAAAGGATACTCGGCGTCTTCCAGCCACTGTTGGGGCAGGCCGAGGCCCCGCACCTTCACGAGTCCCCGGCCAGGGACAGCCCCGGCACCCACATCTGGCAGTAGAGGCCAGTCACCCACCAAAACGAACTGTTTCCAGCGGAGGGAGCAAAGGTGCTTGGGCTGAGGGGGTGGCTCTCAGAGACCTCCCGAGGAACCGGGGTCAGTGCAGAGGGAAGAGAAGGAAAAGAGCCAGGAAAACCAGGATCCGCTCCGACCGCGGCCCTGGGGGCTAATCAGACCCGGGCGCAGAATTCCTCGACTTCCCCAGCCGCCTGGCAGGCGCCTTGGAGGTTCGCCCAGATCCTGACGGCCTCTCAGAGGCGATATCAGAGCTCGGCGCAGAGAGGGCGCGAACCCCTCGCTCCAGAGACCCTGAGACGGCCAGAAGGGAGGGAAAGGGGTGAAGCGAGGCAAGCACGCGTCGCCCCAGCGGGACGGGCGCCCCGACAGCGGGGACACGAGGTGCGTGGTCGGGGGCGTCCCCCAGGCCCCGCCGGCTGCCCGGGGTGTCCCGTGCTGGGCCCCGGCGGAGGCAGGGACCTCCCCACCCGCGCCGAGGGCGGCTGTCCCGGGCAGGCAGGCCCGGCTTCTCGTGGGGGCGGGGGCGCCCCGAGCGAGTCCCGCGCCCCCTCCCCTCCCCCGCACGAGCGGCAGGCTCGCAGACAGCGGAACCTTCGCGCCGGGCTCGCGCGTTTCCGGCCGGCATCTTTTCCCAGGGACGCCGCCGCCCCTCGCGCCCCCGCGCCCGCGCCCCCCGTCCCCGCGTCCCGGCGCCGCCGGCCCGGAGCTGCCCGGAAGTCTCGGTCGCGCAGCAGGCGCTTGCCAGGGGAACCCCGGGGCCGCCCGGGACCTCGGCCCGCCCTCCGGACCCGAGAGGCCGTCACACGGGGTACGGGCCGGGAGGGAGGAGGGCCGGGCTCGGGACGGCGCCGCGCCGGGCGAGGCTGGGGCCGCGGGTGGGGGCGGGGCGGGGCGGGGCGGGGCGCGACGGGTGGGGCACGGAGCACGCCCGGGCCCGCGGAGGGGGGCAGAGCGGAGGAGGCCGGGGGGGCGGGCCCCCCCCCGAGAAGGCAGCGAGGCCAAATGTTCACGGAAAGGCGGGAGGGGTCTCGGGAGGTCCGGCGTTGGGGGGAACCCCAGGGGTCCCGGGTGCATAACGGGGCGGGAGGGGCCCGAGGGATGGAGGCGGCGGCAGAGGGGCCCGTGTCAGGTGTGGGGCGGGGAGGGGCCTCTGGGGGTGTGGCCGGAACGGGACCCGCGGGTCGGGGCGGGGGACGCAGAAGAGAGGCCCTTGGGGCTTCCCGGGACACCGAGATGTAGCAGGGTCGACGGAACCTCGGGTCGCCCGGAGCAGGCGCGGGCGGAGGAGCCCTGGCGGAAAATGGGGAACTGGGTTAGTGGGGCTCCGGGGACGGGCTGCAGAGGAAGCGAGGGAGGTCCTCCGCGTCTCGCGGGATGGAGATCTGGGAGGCTCACCCTGAGTGGGGCCGGGCGCTGACGAAGAGAAGACAGCCTAGAGAGCAGCCCCGAGGCCAGGAAAGGGGGAGCTCCACCTAGAGACTGACTGCCGGGGGGCGAAGGGTGGGAGGAACCGACCCGGGGCTGCGAGGGGCGCCCGGACGGAGGTCGTCCCCAAAGCAGCCCGGTGGCGCCCGGGGACGGGGCTGGCCTCGGGGCCCACCTCGGGGAGCTTCTGGAAGTGGCAGTCTTAACTCCTCTCCCCTCCGCCGCTCCAGATGCTGCTGCTGCCGCCGCGGCCGCCCCACCCTCGGTCCTCCTCCCCTGAGGCCATGGACCCGCCGCCCCCCAAGGCGCCCCCCTTCCCCAAGGCGGAAGGCCCCTCCTCCGCGCCGTCCTCGGCGGCGGGGCCCCGGCCCCCGCGGCTGGGCCGCCACCTGCTCATCGATGCCAACGGGGTCCCCTACACGTACACGGTGCAGCTGGAGGAGGAGCCCCGGGGCGCGCCCCCGCGCGAGGCGCCCGCGGGGGAGCCCGGCCCGCGCAAGGGTTACAGCTGCCCGGAGTGCGCCCGCGTCTTTGCCAGCCCCCTGCGGCTGCAGAGCCACCGCGTGTCGCACTCGGACCTCAAGCCCTTCACGTGCGGCGCCTGCGGCAAGGCCTTCAAGCGCTCCAGCCACCTGTCGCGGCACCGCGCCACGCACCGCGCCCGCGCCGGCCCGCCGCACACCTGCCCGCTCTGCCCGCGCCGCTTCCAGGACGCCGCGGAGCTGGCGCAGCACGTGCGCCTCCACTAGGCCGCGGTGCGCCCGGGCCTCGGTCTCCCCACCTTCCAGGGGCGGAGCTCATTCCTTCCTCCCCCTTCTAGCTGTGTGATGTAGACCAAAGTCGTGGCCCCTCCCCGGGCCGGGAGCCAGTCGGAACTGGGCTCCGGGCCGGCTGTGCGGCGCGGGCCCTCGCCAGCGACAAGACCTCTCCGAGCCTCGGTTTTCTGCGCTCTGGAGGGGTGAGCCGGTTGTTGCCCGCGGGGAGGAGGTGACAGAGAGCGCGGGCGCGGTCTGGTCCCTTTCTGTGTCCCCACACCGCCCCCACCCTTTGCTCAATAAACATTCCGCACTCCGTGTTCGGCTTTTACTGGCGTGTATGTCTCGGGCGGAGGCCGGCCCTCGAGCTCCTGGGAACCTTCCTCCCCGGGCGCGTTTCCGGCCGGAGCGGTTTCGTGTAGGCCCGGGCGCCCCGCCCCTGCCCCCCTCCCGGACCCTCTTCTCTCTCCCTCGTTCTCTCTCCCCGCGCCCGGCACCGCCAGCTCCCGGGGACCCGCCCGGAGATCCGCGTCCCGCCGCCGCCCGCACCTGCGAGAGTAGCCCGGGCCGTTCAGAGCCGCCCGGACCTGAGCGGCCGCTGCACCGGGTACGGGGGCCGGGAGGAGGGATGGCAGTGGCGCGGGCGACGGGAGGGGCGGGGCCGGCGGGGAGGGGCACCTGCGGGCGGGGGCGGGCCCGCCGGGACGGGTGGGGGGCTGCCCGGGCTCCGAGGGGCGCCTACGAGAACTTGGGAAGGCGCAGAGGCCGGGGCCGCCCCAGGGTGGACCCCGCGAGCGCCGGGGTGGCGATGGGCGAGGGCCGGAGGGGCCCCGCGGAGGTGGGTGAGGGACGTGGGGTCGCGAGCCGGGCGAGTGGGTCTGGGCTTTCGCGGAGGAGGCCGCGGAGGCTCGAGGGACGGGGCGGGCCGACACCGGGCGGGCGGGGCAGTCGAGGGCCGAGGGCCCGGGCGACGTCCTGGCTGTGGCGGAGGTGGGAGCCCGCGGGGCGCCGAGGCCGGGAGGGAGACCCGGGGCCCTGCGGGGTCCCGGAGCCCTGGGCTGGGCGGAGGCCCTGCCTCGAGCCCCGAGGGGCTGGGCGTGAGGGCCGGGCCGAGCCCGTGCACCCCTCCGGAGTGACCTCCCCGCGCTCCCCGCCAGGCTTCCGCCGCCCCTCCGGATGCTGGTGCTGCCGCCCCCCCGGCCCCCGGTCCCGGCCCCCTCCCCCGGCGAGGCCATGGAGGGCCCTTCCTCCGCCGCCGCGTCGTCGTCGCCCCCGCGGCCCAGCCACTACCTGCTCATTGACACCCAGGGCGTCCCCTACACGGTGCTGGTGGACGCGGAGCCCCCGAGGGAGCCAGGGGCCGACGGCGCGTCGGCGCAGAAGAAGTGCTACAGCTGCCCGGTGTGCTCGCGGGTCTTCGAGTACATGTCGTATCTGCAGCGACACAGCATCACCCACTCGGAGGTGAAGCCCTTCGCGTGCGACACCTGCGGCAAGGCGTTCAAGCGGGCCAGCCACCTGGCGCGCCACCTCTCCATCCACCGCGCGGGCGGCGGGCGGCCCCACGGCTGCCCGCTCTGCCCGCGCCGCTTCCGGGAGGCGGGCGAGCTGGCCCAGCACAGCCGGGTGCACTCCGGGGAGCGCCCATTCCCGTGTCCACACTGCCCGCGCCGCTTCATGGAGCAGAACACGCTGCAGAAGCACACGCGGTGGAAGCATCCGTGAGCCGGGGGCGCCCCGGGGACCCTGGGCACCAGGTCGGCCCTGTCTCCCGGGCCCGGGCCTCGAGGAACCTCGGGCCGGCGTATTCCGAGGCCGCGGCGGCCACGAGCCACCCAGCGCGGAGTCCTCTGGCCTCGGAGACGCCGGAGCTCGCGGGGCAGGAGGCTGTGGCGGCCGGCAGTCTTATGGTGCCCTGGACGGGGTTGAGGTCGCCGGGAACCCTCCCACCTGCCCGAGGCCTCACGCTGGCCTGGGAGGGGGGCCAGGCATGCCTCCCCCCAGGCCGGAGACCCAACACACAATAAAGGCTTCCCACTTTGAGCGCTTGGGTTCTTGTTGGGGACAGCGTACTGGATATCTGGATGGCCGCCTGGCAGGGAAGCCTCGGCTTACCAGGCTGGGAATGGGAAGGTTGGCCTGCGCTGGCCAGTGTCGTCTGGGAAGGGGGTTTTAAAACTTCGGTATTAAAACCACAGCCCACCGTAACCAAACACATTTCCCACGGCGACCTAGTATGCAGACACACACAACGTGCGCGGAAACCAGCAGCTCCCTTCCGTGTGAGCAGGGCCTGGGCACCTTTCTCGCCCACTCACCTTAACAGCGGCACATTCCTCTGACTGAATTCTCCGCCCACGAACCTGGCATTTGAAAAAGATCCTCTAGGGCAGCCCCCCTCCCCCAACCCCGGGTATGTGGGCCCAAGGGCGGGCAGGAGGGCGGTCCAGCCTTTGCTGGGCGCAGACTCCGAGATGCCCTCGTCGGGTGAAAGTCGTGCCCTCGCAAGGGCTGGGCGAACCCCGGAGCGCGGAGGCTAATAGAGCTGGGCCGGAGGCCTGAGACACCCCGCCGCCTTCATCCCTCCCCCGACCTCTCGGGTGGGAGAACCGGTCTCCCACGTGGAAAGGAGCCTCCGGAGGTTCGACCCCGCCGTCCGACCTCAGGCAACCCTGTCAGCACCACTCCGACCATCTCCCACCCCAGTCTTCAGCCCCATGAGCCGGGGCCGGGCTGCGCTTTTGCGTCTCGCGTCCTGCGTCCTCGCGAGGAATTTAGGAAGGATCGTCATCTCTCCATGGCACAGGTGAGTAAACTGAGGCAGGGAAGGACCAGGAGTGGCGGGGACTGCTCCAAAGCCAGTTCTCAGTCGTCGACTTGGGGGTGAGGAGTGGTGTGTCCCTGGCTCTCATTTCGGGGACGGCTAACTCACCCTCACATCCCTGGGCGCCTTGGGGTCTGACATTTATGGGGTTCGCACCGGTTAGTTTCCGGGGGCCATTAAGAGGAACGTCTCCTTGACCTCAACTTCCCTGGCTGTCCCACACACGCCCTTGCTGTCTCCCGGGCGGCTCCGCGCGTCGCCGCCCACCAGGGGCCCCCCGAAGCCGCGCCAGCTCTCCAGGATAGGAATTTCGTGACGTTCCCTACCCGGGCTTAGAGGAGGGCGGTGGGAGTGCTGCAAGGGGCCATCGCGCAAGTGCAGCCCCCTGCGTCTGCCGCAAACGGCGAGTCTCACCTGGGCTCCGGGACTCCCGGAGGGGGCGGGCGGACTGCCCGAAGGGGCGAGTCCCCGCGTCCCTCTCTCTCTACCCCGCCGCCCATTCCGAGACTCGCCCCCCGCCGCCCCTCCCGCTTGCGGGTGGGAGCTTCCCTCCGCTCCCTGTGACACTTTGCAGACGCTCCCCGGCGCCGGGCATGGGCGCCGCCGCCGTCGGTCCCGGAGCCGGATTCCGCGCGCGGGTGGGTGAGCGCGGGGGGCACCGGCCCCTCGGACCCCGGGCACCCACGGGCGGGGGATGGAGGCCGCGTTCGCACCCTGGTCTGGTGCGTGTCCCCGCTGGGATCCTTTTCCCGCCGCTCCCCCTCCCACCCGCGGGACAAAGGGCGGGGGCGGGGGCGCATCCCCACGCGTGACCTTCCCGTACTGCGCACGCGCCCAGCCCCCACCACGGGGGGGAGCTGCTCGCCCACGCGCGCGGGGGAGGGCTGCGGGACCTGGGGCCCGGGAGGCACCGTGCGGGGGCTGGACCCCTACCCTCAGCCTGAAGTTCCCCTGCACCTCCCTCTTCCCGCCTGGACAGGGTCCCTGCTCTGTCGACCCCGGGGGAGCCCGGCAATTTAGGGCTCCAGCTCACTCCGCCCCCAGGACCCAGATGTCCGGGCCCCCAGTCTCCTTGCTCCGGGAGTCCAGGAGTTTGAAACCTGGGCGCCTTTTGCCTCGGTTCTGGAGCACGGCACCCTCCTCCATCAGACCCCGGGGGTCCAGGCCCCAGCCCCTCCTTTTACAGACCCGGGAGTGCAGGCCCCGGCCCCTCCTCCCTCAGACCTAGGGGTCTAGGCACCCAGACCCTCCTCCCTCGGAAATGGGTGTGCAGGCCCCAGCCTCTCCTCCTACCGCCCCGGGGGTCCAGGCCCCCAGCTCTCCTCCCACAGACCCAGGGGTCCAGGTCCCCAGTCCCTTGTCCCTCAGACCCAGGAGTCTGGCCCCCAGCCCCTCCTCCCTCAGACTGGGGAATTCTGGCAGAAGGTCCCTCCTCTCACCTCACCTGCCCCAGGATGGACTGGGCCCATCCGGTGTCCCTCCATTTGCGGCTGCTGTTTCTGTCCAGTGCCCTTGAGGCTCTCAGCTGCCAGGGTCTGCAGGAGGCCACGCCATGAGTGATCGGAACAGTCGAAGGCGGACAAGTGAGGACACTGGGCCCCCTTTCCTACCCTGGTCCCTGTTTGGTCTGCCCACCTTGGTCCTCCTGCCGGGGCTGCTGTGGTGGGGTGGCCTGGGGATCCCAGGAACTCCTCTGGGGTAACCCAGAGCATCCCCTCTCCAGTGAAGAAGGACGACGAGGCCTTTGAGATCTCCATCCCCTTCGACGAGGCACCCCACCTGGATTCACAGATTTTTTACAGCCTGAGCCCCCTCTCGGGGAAACTTCGAGGGTGAGTTGAGGGGGGTTGTGGCAGGGCAGGGTCAGCGGTGGGGGGTCCTGGGCGGTGACACGGGCTCCGGCCCCTCCTGCTATCCCTAGAGCCCCCAGAGGCCACATCCCCTACCCTGGCCCTGATGAATGGCGTCAAGGCCCAGCTGCACATGGCCCTGGAGAGGAACTCCTGGCTTCAGAAACGCATCGAGGACCTGGAGGAGGAGAGGGACTTCCTGCGCTGTCAGCTGGACAAGTTCATCTCTTCCGCCCGGATGGACGCAGGTGCGGGAGACGTGGATGCAAGTCCTCCCCCAGCAGCTGACATGCAGCTCACCCAGGCTAGAGGCCCCACCTTGGCTCTGGGTCCTGGGACCCTGGCCCGCTCTGCCAGTGCTACGTACGCCAGGGACCCCAGGCCCAGCTTTCTTCTTGTTTGAGGTCTAAGCCTGTCATCCCGGGCACGGCCTCCTGCCTTCCCAGCGGGTTCCCCCAAGCAGTCTGATGTGCTTCCATGGCCCACAGTCCTCTCTTCCTGACCCCCTTCATCTCCATGGCTGGGGCACCTGCCCTCATTCTCTGGCTTCCCCCAGGGGCCCTGTTCCTCATCAGGGTCCAAGTGGCCAGCCTCTTCCTATCCCCCACATCCACCTGGTGACGCCAAGGCCCCTTCCCCAGATGGCCAGAGCCGTCCCTTGCCAAGTCTATATACATAGCTCATGACTTCGAGAACCCAACCTCCATCCTGCCATGCCTCCCTGTTGGCCCTCTGCAAGCTTCCCAGCTGAGAAGATCCCTCAAAAACTCCCACACCTCTGTGATTTCAGCCTCCCCCCAAAAGCCTGAGCCTGGGCTGTGGTCCTCAGGACCCTGGCATCTGCCCTGGGACCAGCCAGGCCCTGCTGCCTGCCAGTGGCTCCCCGGCTGGTGGTTCCACCGTGGGTGATCCCTCCCCCATGGCTGGGCCCTGGGGCCTGTGGACTTCCTCAGTGGGGCTCCAGCAGTAGACCTGCCCCCAACCTGCCTCCTGCAGGACCCTCTGCAGGGTGGAGGCGGCCACCTTCCCCAGCCCCCCAGAACCCCTGATTTCTCTTGGGTCGGCCCTGCCCCAAGTCTAAGCCCTGCCTACCTCCAGGGTCTCCAGACTCCATCCTCTGAAGGTCCCACCAGGTCTTCCTAAAATCCTTCTTCCTCCGTGGGAACCCCTCCCGAAGCCCCTGGCCTGGTCAACTCGGACCCCTGCCCCAGAACCCAGCTGTGTCTGTGCTCTGCTCCCTGCCTCCTTGGGGACCCAGCCCTAGCTGGGGACTCCAGCTTGTGTCCCATACACCCAGGCCCCTCTCGTTTCCGGAGGACCTGCAATGGGACATCTGGTCTCACAGTTCGAATGTGTGTCTCTTTTCCCAGAGGACCACTGCCGGGCGAAGCCTGGGCCCCGGCGCGAGGGGGACAGCCGGGGCGGGGCGGGGGGCGAGGCCTCGGATCCCGAGTCGGCAGCCTCTTCCCTCAGCGGAGCCTCTGAGGAAGGCAGCGCCAGCGAGAGGAGGCGGCAGAAGCAGAAGGCAGGCGCCGGGCGAAGGCGCTTCGGGAAGCCCAAGGCCCGGGAGAGGCAGCGGGGTGAGCGGGTGCATGGCAGTGGTGACCCCCCGAGGTGCTCCCTCCTATCCCAGACTCCTGGGTTGACTGAGTGTGGGCCTAGCCTTAGTGGCAGGAAAGAAGATGCTGGGATCTGCCTGGAGGGTGGCTGGGGAGCCCATAGGCCCATAGGCCACCCCATAGGCCAGGTCAGGGCTGGGGGGTGTGTGGGCTTCTTGACTCCCTCCTCCTTCGACTCCCCGCTAGCCCACATGCAGCCTCCACTTCCCATTCTCTGACTCTTACACCGTCTCCTGTCTTACCTGCTCTCTCCATCTCTTCCTGCCACGGGCTCCCATCTGGCCCCGTGGCTACTGCCTGGCTTCACTCTGTGGCCTGGACCGCACCTTGGCCTCCTGCTGCTCCCCACTTTCCCCATGTCTCTCTGTCCTCCCACTTCTGTCCCCCATGTCACATTACCCTCACTTTTGTCCCATGTCTCTGTCCCCCATCTCTGACTCCCCGCTCTTCTATCCCCATGTGACTACCTCACTTCTGTCCCCCGTTTCTCCATACCCCTTCACTTCTGTCCCCTATCTTTCCCATCACTTTTGCCTGTGTCTGTCTCCCAATCTGACTCCCCCTCTTCTGTCCCCTATATCTCTGCCCCCCTCATTTCTATCTTCCATGTCTCTGACTCCCCTCCATCCTCCATGTCTCTGTCCCCATGTCTCTCTGACCCACTCTGTCCCATGTCTGTCTCCTATGTCTCTGTCCCCCATCTCTCTCTGTACTCTCTCACTTGTCTCCATGTCTCTGTCCCCCATCTGACACCCCCGTCTCATCTCTGACTCCCCCCTCTATCCCATTTCTCTCTGTCCCCCATATCTCTCTGACCCCCCTCACTCTGTCACCCATGTCTCTGTCCATGTTGCCCTGTCGCCCCACAGTGAAGGATGCCGATGGAGTCCTCTGCCGCTACAAGAAGATTCTGGGCACCTTCCAGAAGCTGAAGAGCATGTCGCGGGCCTTCGAGCACCACCGCGTGGACAGGAACACGGTGGCACTGACCACGCCCATTGCAGAGCTGCTCATCGTGGCCCCCGAGAAGCTGGCCGAGGTGGGTGAGTTCGACCCGTCCAAGGAGCGCCTGTTGGAGTACTCGCGCCGCTGCTTCCTGGCCCTGGACGACGAGACGCTCAAGAAGGTGCAGGCGCTCAAGAAGAGCAAGCTGCTGCTGCCCATCACCTACCGCTTCAAGCGGTGATGGCGCCAGCCTGCTCCTGGGCGCTCTGCAGGCCTGCGCCCGCCTGGCCTGTACATAGGCTTTCCCCCAGGCCCCGCTTTGCCCATCCCTGTACATAGGCCATCCCCCAGGCACACATCTCTCCCTGCTCCTGGGTCGGGGTCTTCCCTGCACGCTGGGCCGTGGGCTGCCAGCCCTGCCCCACGCCTCTTCCTGCGAGAGCCGGCCTGGTCACGTTGCCCTCTGGGTGGAGTTTCCAGGCCCCAGAAGAAGTGGCTGCCTGTCCCCACGAGGAGCTGCCTCCCCACATTCCTGGACCACCCTACTCCACGCGAGACAGAGAATTATTCAGAGAATTTAAATTAAAAAAGAGATGTGAAAATTTGGAATAAACTGGGCCCCAGCCTCTTCTTAAGAGGGGAAGGTGCCAGGAAGGGAATGGTCGCCAACAGAGATGGTGATGGGGAGCGGCCAGGTGGGAAGGAGACGGTCGGAAGGACAAGGTGCGATTAGTCCATGGGGGCACAGGTGAGAGCTGTGTCAAGGAGCTCCGGAAAAGACGCGTGGACACTGCGGGCTGGGCTATCTGGAGTAGAGGCAGTCGGCAGGAGGCGGGACTCAATGACCTCTAGCGGGGGAGGCCACCTGGAAACCAGGGGATGTTCAAGTGGATGCTTCCGCCAGCCCGCCAGGGGGCAGTAATTCTAGGTGATCCATTCCTACCCCAGGTGGTTTTCCACCTCCTCCCTGTGCCTGCGCAGAGCGCGCTTACGCGGTTGCCAGGACAACCAGGAGAGGGCGGCCTGTTTAACGGTCTGGGATCAAGAGCTTTTACACCAGGAAGGGAAAAATCTCGCGCATGCGCAGCGGGGAGTATAGACCCTATCCACACAACCCAAGCAGTGAGAAATCGCGCCACAGACGGACTTCTACGCAGGCGCAGAGACCATTCTTGCTCCCCGCCCACGGCTACGACCCTGCGCATGCGCACAAATCCACGCTGGCAGCCTCCGCGGTGGCCGCGCGCACCCTTCACCCTTCTGGCTGCTTTTTTCTCGCGCAACCTTCTCAGACCCTCCGCGGGGTCGGCCCTTCTTTTCTTCCACTCTTCCCACCGGGGGAGCCAGGCGCAGACAGCCAGGACCCCGCCCCCTTTTCTGTATCTCTTGCCCTGACCCACCTCGCCTCCGTCCTCCCTCCCTTTTCGGTTCCCGGAGCCGGAAGAAGCCGAAGCATCGACGGAAAAAGCCGAAGCTGTCCTGCGTGAACGAGGCCTTCACGAAGCGGTGGCGGAAGGAGCCGAAATTCCCTGGCCGGGGAGGAGTGAGCGAGCGGTGTCTCCGGAAAGAGCCGAAGCTTAGACTCGCGCTTAATCGCTGGAGGAGTTCGAGGGCGAGTGCCGGAAACCTCCGGAAAGGGCCGAAGTCCGGGACGGTTAGGATTGTCGGAATCGGCCAATTGCTTGGACGGGGCCAGCAAAGAGCGGGGCGGGTCTAGAAGAAGCCCAAGGTGGGGACAGTTTGAGTTGTCAGAAGAAACCGTACTCTTATAGGGGGCAGGGCGCAACGCGAGGACACACGGAAATCTCCGAACGTTTAGGAGCTAATCTCCGAAAAGTTACGGAAGCCGTCGGAGCCCCCGTTTCGGGTGTTTTCGGAAGCAGCCGAAGCTGCCGCCGTCCGAGTCCTTCGTGAAGTGTCCGGAAATAGCCGGCGCGCTTCGGTGCCAGGCTCTGGGCGGGGAGGGCCAGCTCGCGGGGGAGCGGGCGGGCGAGGGGGCGGAGCCGGGGCGGGGCAGGGAGGGCTGCCGGGGGTTTGAATAGGTAGGAGGCGGTGGAACGCCGGCGGCAGCCGGAAGTAGCCGAAGCCAGCGGCGGAAGTAGCCGAAGCGGCCGGAGCGGGCGAGCGGCAAGGCGCGGCGAGAGCTGCACAGGGCCCAGCGCGGCCGCCTCAGCATGTCGGACTTCGACGAGTTCGAGCGGCAGCTCAACGAGAATAAACAAGGTGAGGGCGCCGGGGTCGCGGGGCGGCGGTGGGGACGGCTCTTCGCCCCCCGCCATTTTCCCTTTCGCTATCCCCCCTCTCAGGGCCGTGCGGCTACCCCCACCCCGGTTCAGCGGCGCGCGCCTCGCTCACGTGACCTCCCCGGCGTTCCGCCGCGCGCGCGGCGAGGGGAAGGGGGCGGCGGGGCGCGGGCTCGTGACGCATGCGCGCGGCGGCCGTCCCCGCGCCCCACGTGGTCTCGGCCGGGACGACGCGGGGAGGCTGCGCGGCGCATTCGATACTTCGACGCAAACTTAAATAAGATTTTTTTGTTGTTTATTTTTTTTTTCTGGAAAGGAGATTATATTAGGCCCCGTAATCCCTTTTTCGCCCGCTGCCTTGGTACTTCCGCTTCCGGTCGGGCTCACCGCCCGGACTCCACGCCCCCTTTGTTTCCAAAATGGCGGTGACGAAGATGGGGGGAGCCCCCCTTTCCGCCTTCACGTGGTGGCGGGCAGCGCCGTCCCCGCGTGCGTCTGGAGGCCGCGGGGTCTCTCGCACCCCTTTCCTTTTGGCATATTTCAGGCGAACTCTTCCCGCCAGGGCGTTTCTGCCCCGCTCGCTGGTCGTGGGGTCCTCGGAGAAACGTGTTGGACGCCCGTTCCTTCGCAAAAGAAGGAAAACGCCTGCGTTTGTCGCGTGCCCCGCACGCTTGCGTCCCACGTGGGGGGCCTTTGGCCGTCCCGAGAATCGCGATCTGAGTGTTTGACCCGCGGCCTCCCCAACTTGGGGCAGATCCCGAGTCCTGCCGGGTCCCGAGCCAGGGCGCCTCAAGTCCCAACGTAGCGAGGAGGGTGTCGAGGCTGGACGGGCGCGGGGGACGAGTCCGATCCCCGGCGACCGGGTGGAGGTAGGAGGCAGGTGCCTTCTGGCGTGTTGGACGTCGTGCGTCCAGAAGAAGCCCGGGCTGTGCGGTGCCGATCGGGCGGGGCCCGGGCGGCCACCCCTGAAGGCCTGTCTCCGTGCGCGGCTGGAGCGAAGCGGGTTAGGAGTCGGGCAGGCGGGGGGCAGGAGCCTCCCGGCTCTCGAGGCCTAAGCTGCCCGCTCCTGCTGGCGGTCGCAGTCCCCCGTGAACCCAGCCGGAGTTGGGCGGGAGAGGCCGGCCTGGGAGACGGTGCCGGGCCGGGGAGGAGGAGCAGCAGCAGGAACAGAAGCAGGAACGCTTCCCGAGGGCCCCGGGGACGCCCGGCGGCTGCGGCCCGGCTGCCGAGCGCGTGGGCTTCTGGCGGGCTGCCTGCGCCGGGGCCCTGCTTCGTTGCGTGGCAGCTGTGGTGTTTCGGTGGCTGTGCCCGGTGTCCCCCCGTCCGCCGACGGACTGTTTTTGTTCATCTGTCGCTGCGTTTTTGAGATCAGCAAGGATTATGGTAATGGTAGTCGTTACCTCTGAGCGCTGACCATGTGCCGGCACTTAGCTAAACTCTTGGTGAGGTTTTTCTGAGTCGGTCCTTGTAACTGCCCTGGGAGGCCAAAATGACTTCCCCCTCTCTACTGGGGGGGATCCGAGAGCTCAGAAAGTTTGAACACTTCCAGGCAGAGCTGAGATCAGATGGGGTAGCGTGTGAAGTGTGTGGCACGCGGCTTGGCACCCACGAGGTGCTCAGTGAGAGACGTTGTTGGGAAATGGCACACTTAGAGAGGAGGTAGAGAGGCCGGGAAAGGTGCTTTCCAGACATCATTCAGCCAAGGCCTCGTGCACCTGGGGGAGCATTTGATTGAGGCGACATTTATTTAAAGTAGAGAAAACCCAGTCTTAAAAGTCATTGAAGCTGCTCTTGCAGAGGTTTGCGCGTTTGGTACCGATTTTGACTGACTGCACGACCAGGTTCCAGTATGCTAGGCCACCAGGGTGGAGTTGATTGAGCTGTTCTCTGCTGCTCCAGTTCTCCTGGGAATCCCCTCTGGTCCTGGTAGATGACCTGAGATCTGGCATGGCTCCTGGGCTGGTGGAGCTGCTCCTTAGGGTGACCACGACACAGCATTTTGAGCACACGTAGCTCCCTTTGTGTTCTCTGCCCAGCATCAGTGTGGGGAAGAGAGTTCTGCCTGCATGTCACCCTGCCTGTCGGTCTTTGTCTCTCTCCATCTCTCCTGCTACCGTGTCTACGGGGAATTTCTTTGTCTATGTTCCAGGCACCCAGCGGGCGACACTGTTCTCTCTCTGGGTCCCTCTGCTTGCTGGTCTGTTTCAGCCGCACGGCAGTAAAGGCTCTTGGGACTCTTACAGGTGTGGAGTCAGAGCTCCTCCTGCTGCTTGTGCCCTTGTCCGTGGCTCTACCTTGCTGCTGGTCCTGCTGACTCCTCCTCCCAGGTCCAGTCTCCATGTATAATATGTGTTTGCTCTCAAAAAGGTGATTCCATTGTCATTAGTGCTTCTAGCCAGACTCTGGAGTGTTGTGCCTGACCCACGTTCAGGAGTATGGCCTGGCACTCACCTCACTGATGTTACAGTGTTTAAATTCAGGCTTCACCATTTTGTAGGTGTTTGACCTTGGGCAAATTGTGATCACTCTGTGCCTCAGTTTCCTTATCTGTTGCATGAGCACCAGCAATGTTTCTCCAAAGCAGTAGCAAGGATTAAGTACAGGCAAAACTATTTGGTACAGATTCTAGTTGCAGAAAGCTGACTGGTATTTGTTACTGTCTTTTGGATGTGTGTTTTTACTGAGATGTATTTACAAAACTCATCAAAAGATATAAGGCAACACATCATAGGTGAGGCTGGAGTCTCCTGTGAGACTCTCGTTGCCTTTTCCTACTCTTGTTCTGGGATCACTGCTCTCGGAATATGTGTTAGCTTGTAGGCAAACTTCGACATACTCACTTCTTTTGTGTGCCTGATGGATAATTGGCGAACTGGGGTGTCCTTGATTTAAGGACATAGGTGCTTGTGAACACACCCAGTGCTCAGCGTTCATTCTCCACCTCGGAGGCCCTCTCTTGTCTTCCGAGTGTGGGGGTCTGGTGGGAGCAGAGGTTTCTGGTTTTGCTAGCAAGGGTCCATCCCAGTGGCTGTCTTGGAGGCAGATGAAGGGGCTTGAGGGGCCGACAGAAGGCTTGCAGTGACACAGCCCGTGCTCTGCAATACCACTTGTGTTTGATTTGAGAGCTTGAGGCAGGGAGGCTCGGGGTTTGGGGTTGAAGTCTGGGTGGGGTTCAGAAGGAGGCCCCTCCCCTGGGAGGGAGCTACTGTGATGGGATGGGTCGGGTTGAGTTTCCCCACCTTCTGGGGATATCAGATCCTGCCTGGCACCTGGCCCCTGGGCGGGGCTGTGGGTGCCAGCTGGTGCAGAGGTCTTTCCTGAGGGGTCGCTGGGTCCCTCTGGGAAAACATCATTGGGTCTCTTGATTCCCCAGCCTCTAGCCCTGCCCCTCTCAGGGACGACCCTGGGGTCAGGCCCCTCAGCCCTCGAGGGGGACCAGGAGCCAGCCTCCTCTGTCTTCTCTGGCTCCCCAGCTCCTCCTGAGCGTCCTCAGGTATCTTAAACCCCCGGAGCGTTTCCAGGCCCGTCCCCTGGTCCCTGAGGGGTCCCTGGACTTGTTTGTGGACCCAGAGGCCTGATCTCTCCCTTTCTCCATCAAGTCCCTTCCCTTTGGGGGTTGCCTCCCTGGGGCTTGGGGCAAAGGCACCAGTGCACTGGGTGGGGGCCCGCCTCCTTTCTCCGCTTATCCCTCCTCCCTCCCTTCACCCAGAGCGGGACAAGGAGAACCGGCACAGGAAACGCAGCCACAGCCGCTCTCGAAGCCGGGACCGCAAGCGCCGGAGCCGGAGTCGCGACCGGCGCAACAGGGACCAGCGGAGTGCCTCGCGGGACAGGCGGCGACGAAGGTACCAAGGCTGGGGGGGAGGTCCCCGGCAGGGCCAGCTGGGTGTGTGGTGTCAGCTGGCTGGTGGGCGGCCTGGGTGTGTCTTTGTCTGGACCCTCTGTGGCTACATCTTCCTTGTTTGCATCTGGGGGCGGACTCTGCCGCTTGGTCTGTTTTGAATTTGGTTCCCCGTTTCCTGGGTCTCCTTCATTTTTCTCTGTTGGTGGTTGCTGGTGGGTTGCTGGGGCAATAGATTCTCTATCTGGAGACTGGGCGTGATTCTGTTTTTCCTTCACAAGGGCTGTTCTCACTCCCTGACTCTGGGGCTCATTTTTCTTTCTGGCCTTGTGGTTCTGTGTGAGAGTTGCTTCAAGGGGGTGGGTCTCTGTCTCCAGTTCCTTTCTTTTCTATCTCCCAGGAAGAGGGAGTTCTTGGAGTGAGGCAGTGCCTACAGCCTGAGCTTGCTTTCCAGCTCAGGGGTGTTGGGTTTCTGTTTTTCTAATGCCCCCCCTCCCACCAGACTCCCTCTGTCCTCTGCCCCTGGGTGAGGAAGGGTGGGATGGGTGGAAAGCCAGCCTCCCTGGTCTGTCTTCTGCTAGAGAGCAGTCTATCCTGGCCCTTTCCTTCTTTTGCTTTTTACTGGGCGGGGGTGCTTGGGGGGATATGGCTGGCCTGAGGCGGTCCTGCCCTGGCCCCGGGGCTCAGTGCCCTTTGGGGGGGGTGTGGCCTGTGGGGAAGACGAGGGTCCCCAGTCACCCCTTCCCATACCTTTCCCTCCCATCCCCCAGCAAACCTTTGACCAGAGGCGCTAAAGAGGAGCACGGTGGATTGATGTGAGCTTCTCTTCCTACCCCTTCCACCCTGATGTCCACTCCCTTTCCTCATGCCCTGTGCACCCTGCCCTGTCCTGCCCATGTCCATGTCCATCCCTGGCCCAAGCACTGGGAAAAGAGCCCACCTACCTTGAAACCAGCACCCCTTCCCTAGGCCTGGCCCCAGCCCTCCCCAGTTCCTCTCCCTCCTGGAGAGAGCGGAGTTTATGTGGTGGTGGGGGGATCAGGGGTACCTGGGAGGGGCTTGCAGGCCCACTGTTGGTCAGACTGAGGTTGCCCTGCCCACTCTACCCTCCCCCCTCCCCCAGTCGTTCCCCCCCGCCATGAGAAGAAGAAGAAGGTCCGTAAATACTGGGATGTACCGCCACCTGGCTTCGAACACATCACCCCCATGCAGTACAAGGCCATGCAAGGTAGGCCCTGCCAGGCCACTCCTGGGGGTGGAGGATGGAAGGTGGGGGAGGGGACAGACGTGATTCTGTTGATTAGTCGGTCATTTTCTTGGGTGTATTTGAGGGACCAAGCAAACAGGTGGAGGGGTACACCCCTGGGTGTCTGACCTCTGCCCTTTGACGTCCCCTGGAAGAGATGGAGATGGTGTGAGGCACTGTGGTTAGGGGGATGAGACCTCCCTCCACCGCTAGGTGCTGAGGAGAGGGTCTGGAGGAGCCGGGAAGGGGAGTCCTCAGGGCTGGTGTGTGGCCCTCATGTAGTTGATCCCGGTTTCATCTCTTGAAGCTGCGGGTCAGATTCCAGCCACTGCTCTCCTCCCCACCATGACCCCTGACGGTCTGGCTGTGACCCCGACGCCCGTACCCGTGGTCGGGAGCCAGATGACCAGGCAGGCCCGGCGCCTCTACGTGGGCAACATCCCCTTTGGCATCACTGAGGTACTGCCCTCCCCTGCCCACTCCCTCGCCCTCGCTTCCCCACCCTGTTCCTCCCCTTCCCTCCATTCCCTTCCCCCAACCTGCACGGGTCAGACTCTGCTCCTGCAAGACCCCCCGGCCCCCTCCCAGACGGACCGATGGAGTTGAGCCAGCCAGGGGCCGGGCTGGGGTGGCCCTCTCCCTCCCTCCTCTTCCCCTCTCCCGTCTCCCCTTCCCTCAACCTCCTCCAGCAACCCAGGGATCAAGCACACACATAACGTACCCACGTGTCATGCCTACGTGTTGGAGAGACAGAGAGGGAGACTCGGACACACATACACACACACACACACACACACACACACACACACACACACACACACACACACACACACACACACACACACAGACGCACGCTCCCCCTCAGTTTTTTCTGACACGCCTCTTGTTTTCTGCCGCCTGTCGCCCATCCTTTCCCCATCCCTCCCATGGTCGCTGTTCTTTTATTTTTGATCGTCCCTGACCTCCTACCCCTTCCCCGTTGCTCCTCTCCCCCACCCCCTCTCCCCCACCCCTTCCCGTGGCACCCCCTGAGAATCCCGAGATCAAAGAGTTGTTTCCATTTCTCTTTAAAGTGAAATATTGTGGGGCTGAGATCCCTCGTAGCAACAAAAAGTTTGCTACCATCGTCGAAGGCAAGTAAGGTCCATTCTGACTTTCTCAACCTGCACTTTGCTACATTTGATAAACCAGCCCCCGGACTCCAGGGCCAGATTCCTCCACATCACTCTTTTCTCCTCCCCTCCCGTCCTACTCCTTCCTCCCTACACTTCTCCTCCCCTCTTGCCCCACACCCTGGACCTCCTCTTCCTCCTTCTCTTTGCTCCTTTTTGTCCTGGCCTCCCTTTCTGTTCTGTACTCGTCTCTTTGCTCCTGCCTGCTGCTGCTTTTCTACTTGCCATCTTTCTTTCTGTCTCCACTGGGCGTTCCTTCCTTCCTGTGTGTTGTCTCCTCATCTTCCTTCCTGTGTGTTGTCTCCTCATCTTCTCTGTATTTTGTTTTTCGTTGTTCTATTGTCATCGTTTTCCTTCATCTTTTCCTGAACAATCTCCTTTTCTCTGACTTGTTCTGGGACCCCGTGGCTCTCCCCCGACTCCTGTCCATCGCCTACCCTTGGCTGTCTCTTGCAACTGCTTCCTCCCACTTTCTCTATTTTCCTCTTGCTTTTGTTCCTACTATTGATTTCTACACCCCTACCCATATTCCACTGTTCCTTCCCCTCCCCCTCTTCCCTCCCCTCGTCCCTCTCCCCTTGCCCCCAAACCCCTCTGTGTCTCCCTCTCTCACCCTTCCCCTCCTCTCTCCTCCTCCCTTCCCCCGTCCCCCCCTGTCTCCTATTCCCTCTGCAGGAGGCCATGATGGATTTCTTCAACGCCCAGATGCGCCTGGGTGGGCTGACCCAGGCTCCTGGCAACCCGGTCTTGGCTGTGCAGATTAACCAAGACAAGAATTTTGCCTTTTTGGAGGTGAGTTGGGCAAGTGACGGTGACAGGGACGTGTGTGATTCCTCTCTCAGTCCCTCGGAGCTTCTGCGTTGCCTGTTCCACTGGGTCCCTGCAGTCTGCTCTGCTCTGGTTGCCAGAGGGAGCTCTGCACATCCCGGCCTGCCTCATGCCTCCATGGGGCCTGGATGGCCGGTTGGCTTCTGCAGACCTCTCGGCCTTGTTGGCACCAGTCCCCTGCACCCTGGCCACACTGGCCTTCTCAGAACATAAACTGCTTTTGCCTGTCTTGGGCCTTGGCTGGAGTTATTTGCCCAGCAAACTATGTTCCTGCTGGTCTTCCCTGTCAGGAGAAGGACCTTGGTTTTTGATTTCTAACTCTCGGTGGGCTAGTAACTTTGTAAGGTGTGGTGAAGGTGTTTAAGTGATGTCCGTTTGCTGTATAGGTTTTTAATCTGTACTTGCCTCCTTGTAGTCTGCTTTTGGTCGCATTACTCTGGATATCAACTTAAATGTCCCCTTGTCAGAAAGATTTCAGTACTGTCACTAAACTTCCCCTTTTCCAGTACTCTGTCCTTTTTCATTGTCGTCACATCTGTGGGTATATGTCTGCCCCTGCATTTGTGTTGGGTGCTGGTGTCTTTAATCATGGTGTGTGAGCTCCTGGAAGCAGGGACATGGCTGTTGCCCTCCCAGGGCCCAGTGCAAGAGTGAGAGGAAAGGAAATCTAGGTCACAGAGCTCTGGGGACTGGGACTGGGGCTGAACTGGTCCCTGACCCCCACCCCTCACCACCCCATTCTCTTTCATTCAGTTCCGCTCAGTGGACGAGACTACCCAGGCCATGGCCTTCGATGGCATCATCTTCCAGGGACAGTCCCTGAAGATCCGCAGGCCTCATGACTACCAGCCGCTGCCTGGCATGTCCGAGAACCCTTCTGTCTATGTGCCTGGTGAGTGGGGCAGCTGTCAAGCTTCCCCCGCAAGCAACTCCATTGCCCTCCCTTCCCTTCAGCCCCACGGGAGCTGCTTAGGAAGTGGTGTGGCTGCTTCAGGACATGTGTTTTCTCCCTGGTTCCCCTGAACCTCTGAGCCAGCAGAGCTGGTGTCGGGGCCCAGGAAGGGAGCTGTGCCTGCTTGAGGACGCATGCCCTGTATGTGGCAGAGCCAGGACCAGATGGTGGCTGCTGGGGAAGTGGGGGCCTTGCAGTCGACTTTGTTCCTGTTCTGGGACCTCGGTTGTCTTTGGAGATGCAAGTGGGTGTGCCAGCAAAGCCTCCGCTGTGGGACCTGGTATTTGTCTCTCTCTATTTGCCTTAAGTCTTGTATTCTGGGCCATTTCCCATGGCTGTGTTGGGTAATTTCTGATTGGTAGGTAATGTAGCACGCCAGGGGTGGCAAATTCTCACTGTGCATGGCAGCGGCCTCAGCTGGTGTCTGAGTGCATAGGTGTGGCTGTGCCACACAACTTAGCATGCGTGGTCGCTGAGGTTCTCATTTCCTATACTTCCCACAGGCCACAGAAGAGTCTTTAGAAAGCTTGCAGGCTTTACAGAAATAAGCGATGGGCCCAGCCTACAGGCCATAGTTTGCCAACCCTGGTAGTCAACAAATGGGGTACAAGTGGGGATTTAGGCGTGTACAGGTCCTGTTGGGGTGCAGCCAGCACTGCTGAGTGGGGGAGGCTTCGTCTCAAGCCTAGGTTGTAGGGGGTGGGATTCTGCTTGCCGGCGCCCAGCACTGGAGGAACCCTTTGGAAACTGAGTCAATTATTCTTTAGACCAGGGAATGTAGAGTCCCAGAGGGAGGCATGTCCGTGACAGGGCAGGGCTTGGGCTGGGTCCTTTTCCCCAGTGTTTAAACACTATGAATTTTAGTGAATTTTAGTACATCTCTTTAACTTCTTAGAAACCTGGGGTATAACATACATGGGCATGCTCCAGTCTACATGTACTGTTTGGTGACTTACGTGTGGGCACATGTCTTAGGTGGACCTACAGAACATTTCTTTTCTGTCTGTTCCCAGGAAGTTCACTGTGTTTTCATTAATTTCACATCACACAAGTGGCCCATCTCCTGTTGGTGCTGATGGTGTGTCAGGCACTGTCCTCAGTGCACCCTGCAGTTGTGACAGTCCTGTGGTACAGGGGTTGGCTAGTTAGGACTCAGGGGCCAAATCTGGCCCACTGCCTGTTTTTTTGTAAGTGATAATTTATTGTCACATGGGCCCCTTTGTGCCTCCTTGTACTCCTTTGCCCCTTGAAGTGGGGGAGGGGACATGTGGGCCTTGGGGAATAGGACCATGGCTTAGATTTAAGGTGGCTTCTGTCATCAGACTGAAGGCACCACTCTGTCCTGAGGGTGGTGTGGTGCTCTGGCAGGAACTGAGTTGAGGGTGACAGCAATAGTAGTGGCTGCTGAGCTCCTCTGACACATCCATGGGAGGTGGTGACATTTCCCCACCTTGCAGATGAGGAGGAAAGCTTTGTAACTGGCGACAGGATCCCTGTTGGGTGCACCCCTGCACGGTCACTGGCCCCTTCCTGCTCTACTCTTGGGACATCCCTGCTGAGTGGGGCTGCTTCTCCTTGGTTAGTGGAGTAACGAGGTTCTGAGAAGACTCCCATGAAGTTATAACAGTGGCTCGTGTCACTGACATAGTGCTTACCTGGGCTTGTCTAGTTGGGCTGGCCCTCTCGTGGTGGTGAGTCCGGCAAGTGCCCCGGCTGTGGGGACTCCTGTGCCTGCTGTTGGGGCAGGGTTTATTTGTGTGTGTGTGCCCACAGCAAGGACCGGTGCGATGGGTCTGTTATTAAATACACACTTGGCTTGATTTGTCCTCAGGCACATGGCCTGTACGGCAGGTGCTGGTACTCTCCTCATCCTGCAGATGAAAGCACAGAGGTGCTTGGGGCTGCATGCAGCACACCATGGCTTGAACCCAGAGAGCTGGACTCCCATGCCCTCAGCCATGTGCTGCTTCCCTGAGATGTGCACAGTGGTTCAGAGCCAGCGTTTGGGCACCGACTGCCAACGTGACCCACTCTTGGGATCCAGGCTGCGCAGCCCCCAGGCAGAGCCTTCAGTCCGTGGGGCTGCCTATGGAGAGTCATGGTTGGCTGTGGGGCTCTGGAGGCCACCTTTTTCTTGCCTTTGTGACTTGGCTCTGTGCCTCCTCAGTTTACTCCTTTTGTACTGGAGATAGCGCTTTTGTGAGCATTGCAGAAGTGGAGTGGAAGAGTTTGCAGGACACCTGGCCTGTGGTGAGCACTCGGTGTTCCTGCTCCTAGGTTGTTTCTGCTTGTCCTGTGGCATATGAGCTGGACCTTCTGCGGTCTGCGTGACCTTACTCTGCTGGGGCTCGGCTCTGGCTCTTGGAGCTGGCGGGGTTGGTGCCTCTAGTTCTGCGGTGGGGAAATGTCTTTGGGTGGGAAGGGTTGGAGTGAGTGGGTGACAGGAGAGGGTGCACCCTGGGGCATACATGAGCCTGGAGGGTGGATGAGCACTCCCCTTCCTCCCGCAGGCACCGCAGCTCAACTTCTGAGATGCTTTCCCAGTTCCTGTCTTAACCTGTTCTGCCCAGGGTCAGGATGGGGTGGGATGGGCCACAAGTCACAAAGAGCTGCTGACTTGGTGGGGGGCTGCAGAGGACGAGGAGGCTGGGCCAGGCTGCATGGGTGGGTGCTGGGACCTCACATGGCTTACGTCTGATGGGACAGCCCCAAGAGCAAAGTGATCTCCTCGCAGAGCCTGTGGATGTTGGGTTGAACCATCCCATCAGCAGGCACTTTTCTGTGATTCCAGAGGGGCCGTTAAATTCGGCTGGTGTGACCTGCTGTGTCATCTCAGCCCTCATGGACACTGAATCCAGCCTCCCAGGTTCAGCTGGCAGGTCCCCCTGGGATTGTCACAGCCAGTGCTGAGAACATTGTTCTGAGACTCCCTGGGTAGCCTCAACTCCTTGTCCTGCCATGCCCTGGGAGGGTAGGCACATCCCACACCTCAGATGAGCGGATGACCTGCTCTCCTGTAGACAGGGGAGGGGCTGAGATATTCGACGGGAGACTTACCTGGGTGCTGTCAGTGAAGGGCACTGAGGGGTATAGAAGGGATCAAGTGTGCCGCGACTCACCAGCAGATCCAGAGCCCCTTGATTTGCTGGGTCACACAGGCAGCAGGTGACAGATGTGGGTGTGGATGCGGGTCTTTGTCCCCTCAGGATGCTCTGGGGGGGGATGCTTCTAGACTGAGGCTCCCTTGAGGCTGGGCGCGTCTGGAAGACACAGAGCATCCCTCTCGCCAGGGGCCATGGTGTGCCATTGCTCAGGTCCCTTATCACATCAGACTGGGGGGGACATGCAGGGTGTGGTGCCTCCTTGCTCCCAGGCGGGGAGGGTCCTGGTGGGTGCTTGAGGGTCTTGCCCTCAGGTGTTGGAAAGATGACCTCATACTGGAATTGAAGTCCCTTTTCCTTCTGCATTTAGGAGTTGTGTCCACTGTGGTCCCTGACTCTGCTCACAAGCTCTTCATCGGGGGCTTACCTAACTACCTGAACGACGACCAGGTAACCCCCCTGCCTCCTTCCCGACCCCTCCCCAGCCCTGGCCTCCACCCAGCCTTGATGGATTCTTGGCCTACTGTAGGTAAAAGAGCTGCTGACATCATTTGGGCCTCTCAAGGCCTTCAACCTGGTCAAGGACAGTGCCACGGGGCTTTCCAAGGGCTACGCCTTCTGTGAGTACGTGGACATCAACGTCACAGATCAGGTGAGTTCCAGGCCCTTGACTTTTACTGCGTCTGCCCTTCCCCACCCTGTGCTGTTTGAATGTGGCGGGATGGGGTGGGAGGCGGCCAGCTGGAAGCAGTGCCCTCTGTGTGGTGCTTGTCACTTTCCCGCAGTTTTGGCTCTTTCTAGCCCTCCCCGCCTTTGCCTTGCCCTCTTTCCCCACTGATGCCCCGGCCTGGGGGGAGGTGTTGGGCTCCTGGCCCCTGATCCCACCTCTCCCTGCACCCCATCCCACCCCCCACCCTCCCGACGCAGGCCATTGCGGGGCTGAACGGGATGCAGCTGGGGGATAAGAAGCTGCTCGTCCAGAGGGCAAGTGTGGGAGCCAAGAATGCCACGCTGGTGAGCCCCCCGGCACGTCATCTTCCATTGGCTAGAGGGCCCTGGGGTGGGAGGGTCTGGTGGGACAGCTGCTCCTGAGCTCTGCCCCACCTTCATGGGAGGGGATGGTGGGGAGGCCTCTGGTGCAGGGCTGGGGCGTGACCACCTAGGGGTCAGGCAGAGGGACAGCCTTTCCCCTGCGTGGATGCCTAAGGGGCGCAGGCTTGAGCAAAGGGAGGCTGGTCTGGGCTCCCCGTGACGCCCCTGTCTCCCCTGGCCCCACAGAGCACCATCAATCAGACACCTGTGACCCTGCAAGTGCCGGGCCTGATGAGCTCCCAGGTGCAGATGGGCGGCCACCCGACCGAGGTCCTGTGCCTCATGAACATGGTGCTGCCTGAGGAGCTGCTGGACGATGAGGAGTATGAGGAAATCGTAGAGGATGTGCGCGATGAGTGCAGCAAGTATGGGCTTGTTAAGTCCATCGAGATCCCCCGGCCCGTGGATGGCGTTGAGGTGCCCGGCTGCGGAAAGGTCAGGGCATGGGCCGGTTGGTACATGACTTCCCCTTCCTGTCCTGCTGCTGCACGTGTGCACACACCACTGCTGAGTGCTCCCTTAGGTCTGGCCGTGGAGGCGGTGACCCGGAGAAGTGTGTGGCCCTGTGGGTGCCCAGGGCCTGCAGGCATGACAGTAGTTGGGAGATGCTGCTACTGTGACTGAGAGCTTGGGCTTTGTGTTGAAGAACTTTGTTTCAAGACTTGGCTCTGCCTCCCCCTTCTCGTGACCTTGTGCAAGTGGTTTTGCCTTGTCTGTGAAGCAGGGAGAAAAGTGCTAAAAATAGCCCCACTGACATCCCCTGGAGTCTCCTCTGTGTTAGGTACTCTGCTGAAGTGCCTGACTGACTCAGCTCTCCCCGTACCCCAAGCCCCTTTGTGGGAGGAGACAAGGCAGAGGGGGTGGGACTCAGCAGACAGTTTTCAGGTTCTTGCCATCTGCTCTCAGAGCCCACTAAGTCATCTCGCCTCCAGCTTAATTGCCTCATGTCTATACCTGTTAGATGGTGGTCAGGGCATGTGATCTGGTCCTTCACTGCTGACTCAGCGTGTTCATGGGCTTTCCATCGTGCCAGGCTCTGATCTTGCTGTTGAGGGCTTGGCAGTGAGTGGAACTCCCTCGGCCCTGTGCAGCAGAAGCTAAGACACAGCTGGTAGATGCCACATATGCTGCATTGAGTCGTGGGAGTGGGCAGGGCTTCTGGGCATGGCCTTTAGAGTGTTTGAGGTGAAGGGGTGGCAGTGAGCAGGTGAGGGAGGGAGATAGATGGTGGGGTGGAGACTGAGCCACAGGTCTTTGCGTGTGGTGCCAGTGAGATGGGAAGGGCCCTGTGGAGGGGTCTCATATATGGTCACGCTTGGCAGATAGAGATGGCCCTCACAGTGACGTGGGAGATGGGAGTGAGCCTGGAAAGCAGAGCAGTAGCAGGGGATGGAGAGACATTGGTGGGTTGGAGAGAGACTTGAACCCATGGAGTACCTGAACCTTGGTGGTTGGTTTGGGTCTACTGGAACAGGGAGGCAGAAGACTGAGTGACAGCTCTGTGACTGGGTGGGGAATGGTGGGGGAGACCAAGGATGATGAGCAGGTTGGTGAGACGAAGGTCAGCCTGGGGCCACCTGGCTTTGCAGTTCCTGAGACACCCATAGAGATACCCAGGAACAGCTAGCTGGGCAGTTCTGTGTTCCCAGTGTGAGGGCTGGTGAAGCCTTGAGTGCCATTGAGAAACCAGTCCTGTTTTCCTGTTTCAGATGTCCTACTGGATGAGCTTGCCCAGGGAGAGCAAAGGGTGGGGGAGTGGGAAGAGCATCTCCTCTCCCTGGAGCTCCTGAGCGATTGGAGTTCTCATGGGTCAGGGTTCATCAGCGCTGCCCACTGACTTCTCAGGGCTGGGAAGGAGCCTGAAATGAGCCAGGGGCTAAGGAGATGCTTGTTTTGGGGGTCAGCTACCCTGTTTGACTTTTTAAATTTATTGTTGCCCGCTTCCTGTTTTGTTTTTACGCTTTTTATTATGGGTCTTTTCAAACATACTTAAGTAGAGGCTGTGATAGTGATATACTTCTGTTATAACAGGACAGTATGATGTAATAATACAGTGCTCCATCACCCAGCTTCAAGTTAATAATATTTTGCCATTCTTAATTTGTGTATTTCCCCACCCTTTCTTTTTTGCTGGATTTTTTTTTTTTTTTTTTTTTTGAGTTGGAGTCTCACTCTGTCGCCCAGACTGGAGTGCAGTGGCACGCTCCTGGCCACCACAGCCTCTACCTGCTGGCTCTGGCGATCCTTCCGCCTCAGCCTTCCAAGTAGCTGGAACTACAGGCGCATGCTACCACACCTGGCAGATTTTTTGATTTATTGTAGAAATGAGGTCTCACCAAGTTGCCCAGGCGGGTCTTGAACCCGCGGGTTCCCAAAGTGCGGGATTACAGGCTGAGCCACCAAGCCCAGCTTGCTGGAATGTTTTTTTTTTTTTTGAGTTGGAGTCTCACTTTATCGCTAAGACTGGAGTGCAGTGGCCGCTCCCAGCCATCACAATCTTGACCTGCTGGGCTCCAGTGATCCTTCCACCTCAGCCTTCCAAGTAGCTGGGACTACAGACGCATGCTACCATGCCCAGCTAATTTTTGATTTATTGTAGAGATGAGGTCTCGCCAAGTTGCCCAGGTGGGTCTTGAACCCGCGGGCTCAGGCAATCCAGTCACCTCAGCCTCCCAAACACATCAGCTGTGTCTCATATCCTGCACTGCATTTCTGTAATTTTTCCACTGCTGACATTTTGGGTCTGGGAGCTCTTTGCTGGTCTGTGCTGTGCATTGTAGGATGCTTAGCTGCACCCCCAGCCTCCACCCACTGGATGCCAGGAGCACTGCTACCCACTTTGTGACAGCCAACAATATGTCCAGCCACTGCTCAGTAGGGACGTACATATTGACCCCGAGTTGAGAATCACTGCTCTAATTAGATAACTTAAAAAAAAAGTTTTTAATGAAACCATAATACCATATTAACAGAACTAATGGTTCCTTAGTGTCTACCTAATTCATATTTTTCTTACTGTCTTAAAAAACCTTTTTTACAGTTAGTTTGTAAGGATCCAAGTCAGGTCCCTATCTTGGATTTGGTTACACAGTTTCTTCTAATTTGTCAGTTGTATCACTCCCTCCATTTGTTCTTTTGCAAGCCATTTTATTATTGAAGAAATAGTCATAGGTTGTGTAGAACTTTATTGTGTCCTTTCCTGCCTCCATTTTCTTGTAAATTGGTGGTTTCAGCAAGATTAGAAGCTTGAGTAGGTGAAGGTTCAAGTTTATCAACCTGGGTTTGAATCCTCATTTCTTAGCTTCCCAATTTTGTTGTCTGGGGACAACACAGCCCATGGGGTGGCTCTGGAAGCACCCACCAGTGGCTGGTGCAGAACACTCAACTTGTGACCCCTCCTCCAGGGAGCTTGCACCCCTCTCCCATCACCTGCAGTGTGTCTCCGTTGACTTTCAGGCACAGCTCTCTTCTTTCCCTCTGGTGTCTCTGTACTTTTGTTCTTTGATCCTGGGGGGCGTCTGGGTGAACACCACCAAACCTGCACCAGGGTTCCTTTCTCAAGCCTGTGACCAGGCTGTCTTTCCTCCCTCTCCCTTCCTGCACTGAGTTCTGGGCTTGGATGGATGCTGGCTGGCTGCTGGGTGTGAGCCTTGTTCACAAACCTGCTTCTTGTTTCCCCACAGATCTTTGTGGAGTTCACCTCTGTGTTTGACTGCCAGAAAGCCATGCAGGGCCTGACAGGCCGCAAGTTCGCCAACAGAGTTGTTGTCACAAAGTATTGTGACCCCGACTCCTACCACCGCCGGGACTTCTGGTAGAGGCGGCCGGGGGAGGGTGGGGGCAGGGCTGGCAGGGGGTTTCTTCCCCCCTTCCACCCCCCCCTTTTCTCCCTCTGAAGACGATGGGCAGAGGAGTGACAGCCGAATGACAGCTGGCAGCAACTGGAATGGCAGCAATTAAGGGTGGGGGGTGGGGGGTTGGGGGGGTCAGGGCAGGGAGGGGACTGGGAAAGTGCGCACACAGCCCACACAGACACACGCACCCACACAGACACGGAGGGAAGGGTTGGGATGGGGACGGGGTGCACAACAGGGCGGGGTAGGACCCCACAGCCCCTCCCAAACAGCCTCTCCTTCTCCCCTATACTCCTCTCTTTCTCCTACCCTTCTCCACGGTAGGAACATAGCGTGTTTATATTTTATGGCCAAACTATTTTGAATTTTGTTGTCCGGCCCTCAGTGCCCTGCCCTCTTCCCTCACCAGGACCATCGCTCCCTGCCTCTGGCCTCTGGTCTCTGGTCCTGTGTAATCCGCTCCCGGGTTTCTCACGTAGTTGACTCCTCTTTAGTCTCCCTGACCTGCGCCCAGCCCGTGGCCCCGACCCTCTCCTACTCTCTGTGGCAGTTTCATATTTGCTAAGACGAATTTGCTCATTAAACATTTTGTTGTATTTTACTTTATGGAGCTGCTCTGTGTCTGGTGTGTCTGGTCTCCTCCCCTTGGGTTGGGGGTAGAGGGGATTACCTGGCAAAAAGCGGGCCCTGGCCCTGGCGTCCGGGCGCGCTCTGCTACTGAGGTGGGCGCGGCGCGGCCACGAGGGCGCCAGGGCTCCCGCGTCGACCCGCACCCTGCCTAGCCGAGGGAGAGTGACCGAGCCGGCCCGCAAACGGGCCAGGCAGTCGCGGCGCGGTTAGCCGGGGCCTCCGCTGGAGGCCAGGAGGGCAAGGTCGGACGCTCTGCGCCCCAGGCCAGGCCAGGCCAGGCCACCCCACCCCTGCGCGCGCCGTGGAACGCCGCGCGGGCGGAAGTGACGTGAGAGACGCCTAGCAACGGGGCCTCGTGCGTCGGAAGTGATGCCTCTTGGGCGGGCGGGCGGGCGGGCGGGCAGCGGAAGCGAGGGCCGTCGGGTGCGGCGCGGGGGGCGGGGCATGCGTCCACTTCCGCTTCCGGTCCGTCGCCGCCTTCGGTTGCTTCCCGTCCCCTGAGCAGCTCCCCTCCCCCGCCCGGCTCTCCGCGCCCCTCTTGGGCGCCGGGGCGGCGGGGCCGTCGGCGTGCGGCTCTCCGTGCGTCCGCACGTGTGCCCGAGCGCGCCTCCGCCGCTGCCGCCACCCGCAGCCCGGCGCGCGCCCCGCGACCCCGAGGCCGCGCGGGAGCCGGGGGATGACCGCCATGACCCCCCCGAGCCGGGCGTGAGGGGGCCGAGGTGAGCGCGGGCCGGGGGTGCGGGCGGCGCGGGCGGGGCGGGCCGGAGGAGCCCCGGGCGCTCGGGCTCGGGCGGCGGCGGCGCGCGGGGGCTCCGGCCGGGCCTTGGGCTCCGGCGTCTGTCGCCTCCCGGCTTCTCGGGATCCCCGGCAGTCTGCTTCTGCGCCCGGGCCAGCCGCGACCGCCCCGGTGTCGGCGTGCCGGTCTGTCTGCCGTCTCTCGCGGGCCTCTGACTCCGCGCCGCCGGGTCGCCGCGTCTGTCAAGGGGCTTTCGCGGAAGGGCTTGGGGGCGCGATGGTCCTTGTGTGTCGGTCCCGCGTCTCTTTCCCTCTACCCGTCGCGTGCGTGCGTGTGTGTGTGTGTGTGTGTGTCTCTGAACGTCAGGACGTCACCTCCCGGAGCCCGGACTCCTCTCGCCATGTCGCGTGCCGTCCTGGTCCTCCCCCGCCCGGGGTTTCCATGCCTTCGGCTCCCTGGGGCTTCCCGGGGGTCCTCCGCCTCGGGGCACATCTCGCCCGCCCCGACTTCGCATCTCACCCTTGCCCCCGCACCTGTCTCCTCCAGTCCCGGACTTTGCTGGGTCTGGCATCTGCCCGCCTCCTCCAGGCTTCCGAGTTCCCGAATCCCTGGGGATTCAGAGGCCCCGCCACTCGCTGGCCGTGCGGTGGCTGTCAGGCGACTTCCTATCTCCAGCCTCAGTTTCCTACTGTTTGAGATGGGGTTCCCTAGCTCCCACTTCAGGTAGTCCCTGTGCTCGCAGAGTACCTGGTGGTGCTTGGCACAGAGCGAGTGTGTCACTACCTAATGACCCGGAGCTCTGGCTCACTTTATTACGGTGTTTAGAGATCGTCACACAGTGAGTGTTAGACGTCGGTTGTTCCAGTGCTTCTCCGAGCCTTCTGCCACGTCGTCTGCATTCTAATTCTCTTTGAGTCAACTCAGCTTGAAGAGCTCCTCATTCTAGGCGGCGTCTGTGAAGTCGCAACTGTGGTGTGCTGCCCTGTGGGCCTCGGATGCGCTTTCAGTCCTGCCCGGTGGGAAAGGGCGCATCTCCTGCCGCTGCCCTCTTCAACTCTTCTGCTTCTTCTTTGCCGATAACAGCGGCCGGTGTCATGGAGCGCCGACTATCTGGGAGGCTTGTGTACCCATTTATGTAACCAGCAAGCCTGCCCGGTGGGGCTTTTCTCAGCCTGGAGTTAAGCAGTCCGCATCCCAGGGAGGTGTGCTCTGCCTGGAGCTGATGTGGCAGTATTTCAGCCGAGATCTTGTGCTCCCTTTCACTGTATACCATTTTCCTGGACTCTTAGTTCTCAGTCCCCAGTCTCTTTTTGTTCCAGGGCCTCTGTCTTTGTGTTTGCTGCCTCCGTTTTCGGGTGCCTGGCTCTCTGGCCAGAGTTCAAGCCTGAGGCCAGCCTCCTTGTTCACAACTTCCCACCCTGCGTCTCTCCCCTGGGACTCAGATCAGGTCTCTGAAGATCCCCCTTGGGGGTGAGGCATGCATCCCCGGGCAGGGGAGCCAGCTTCTCTGTGTCTGTTCCCACCCCTGTCCGGTGGCTGTGAACCGTGGAGTTCTGAGGACTGGGTTAATGTGTGGAGAGCACTTGGAACAGCGCCCGGCCTGGGGTGAGGGCTGGTACAGGCATTTGCTTAGTGCTCTCCTTCTGCTTCTTTCTCCTCACGGGTCTCGGCATGGGCTTCTTTAGGTTAACTTGAAAGTACAAGTCTGGGAGTTGAGGTGGGCCTATCTGCCCTGCTGTTCATGGTGTGTGACCTTGGCTGAATTCCGCATGCAATGTTACATGAGATAATGTACCTCCTGTACACAGCCAAGACCAGGCGCTGGGGCTGTCAAGTCCCTTATCTCTTCTCCTTGGAACCTGGCTCCCTTAAGCCTTACTCCGCCCTTGAGACGCCTTGTCCCCAGTGTCCCCTGTCCTCCTGCTGTCCCGGGACAGCTTCCTTCTCCACCCTCTCTTCCGTCCCTTCATTGGCCCCCTTGCCATGTGTCCTCATTTCTGCTGTGGATTCCTGCCTCCCACCCTTGCTCCAGAGGTCTCTCCCGCCCTCTCTCCTTCACTGCCTTCTTGCACCATTTACTGAATGGTTTTTCTGGGCCAGCTTTTCTTTTGGGAAAAACCGCGCCCAGACAAATGTCTTCTCTGACCCTATGGGGCTCGTGAGCCGACCTCAGCCACAGAATCAGACAAATGAATGTAAGGTCGTGAGGGCCACTAAGTTTTCTAATGGCTCCCAGGGAAAGGCGGTGATCAGGTGTGGATCTGGGAAGTTTAAGTGGAGTCCTGGGGTGAGTGGCGTCCCTGGGTGAGGAGGAGGTGGACTCCCTGGGCAGGACACTCCCAACGCCATGCCAATGTTTAGAGAGCCTTCCGCTCACCGGGTTCTGTCAGCTCCCTGGATGATCCTACAGGTCCCGTTTTACGGAGGAGAAAACTGAGGTGTGGATGTTGCGGTCCAGCTAGGAAGTGGCCGAGCTGATGTGGGCCAGTCACCTGTCGGTGCACACTCTGCCTGGCTGAGCAGGGGCCTGCCTGAGCAGGAAGGAGGCGGGCATGTTTGAGGAAGTGAAAAATGGATGGGGTGACTTTCTGTCAGAGGTTAACAGGGACAGAGCCTTCCAGGCTGCACTTGGGAGCTGGTCTTTGACCCCGAGCGCAGTGGGGAGCCCTAGGAAGGTGGGGCTCAGGCTTTGAGCAGCCCATGTCCTGTCCGTGTTTCCAAAGGCCCTCTCCCCCTCCTAGATGTGTTGACCTGCCAGCACCTACCACGGCCTCCCTCCAAGAGTTGCCTCGTCTCTCTACACCTTGGGGGGCCTGCGCCCCTCGCTGCTGCAGCTGAGCACCATGTCGACCTCATCCCTGAGGCGCCAGATGAAGAACATCGTCCACAACTATTCAGAGGCAGAAATCAAGGTTCGAGAGGCCACGAGCAATGACCCCTGGGGACCGTCCAGCTCCCTCATGTCCGAGATCGCCGACCTTACTTACAACGTCGTGGCCTTCTCGGAGATCATGAGCATGATCTGGAAGCGGCTCAACGACCACGGCAAGAACTGGCGGCACGTCTACAAGGTCAGCACCCTGGTCTCCTCCCGGGGTGGGGGTGGGGTGGGGGCAGGCAGGAGGATGGGGCGCCCGTTTGTGTCCTGCCTGGGACTTCTAATTCTCAGAAGGAACTGGAATACCTTGTTTTCGTGTAATGTTTCCTTTTGTTTCATAAAGACAACAAGTAATGTTTAGCAGCGTTGAGCCTTGTGATTTAAATCTGTTTTCAAATGAATGGCGCCTTTGTAAGTGTCACACGCTCAGAAGGCCTGAGAGGGTCCAGGCGCCCATCCTTCCGTATGCCCAGACACGTGGTTCTTTTCCTCTGAGCGTCTGAGTCCTCAGCTTCTGGGGCCATGTGTGTGTGCCCGCTGGTACCCTGTGTGAAGGTGACGCCATGCTGTCAACATGGACTGGGAAGGCATAGATGGTCTTGCACCCGTCATGGGTGAAAGAGATCAGGTGCAAGGCTGCTGACTGTGTACTCCCCTTTGCCTGGTACCTGGGAGAGGTGGAACTACAGGACAGAGCACTGCTGACGGGGTGCTTGCACAGAGGGTAAGGAAGGGGTTGGCCTCGGGGGCAGCACAAGGGAATTCTGGGGGCTCCGGCACTGTTCTGTGTCTTGGTTGCAGAGGTAGGTGTGTTCTTTACGCAGTTGTCAGAACTCAGACCCTGTGTTAAAAAGACTGCATTTTATCATATGTAAATGGGATATCACTTTAAAAAGAAAGGCAAGGCTGTATCTTAAATGTTTCCTTCCAGGACAGAAAAAATTCACCACATTTTTTTTTCTTTTACAATTGTAGAACGTTCAACTGTGCGGTTTGATCATAATATATTTAGTCCTGCCGACGGATCATTTTTAAGACACTTGCAGTGATCTGATTATACAAACGGGGCGGCTATGAGTATCTTTTGTATTGGCCATTGTCTAGAACTGGAATTGCTGGGTCAAGGGGCATGTGCTCATGTCAGTTTTGGCAAACGTTGCCAAAGTACTCTCCATGGTCGTGATCCAGTGTGCTCATCCCCATCCACTGGGGCGGACACATGGATCTCAGCTTGGAGGCAGAGGGCAGGACTCAGTGGGTGGATGTCTAGCCTGACTGATTCTCTGAGCGGCAGGGACCCAGCATCTTCCCTGTGGCCCTCTGTTCCTCATGTGAGGGCAGAGTGGCTGAGGGCGTGGGCCGGGGTGGAGGGATGGATCTCACTTCCAGCAGAAGGCCCTCAGGCTAATCCATGGTTGTTTCTCCGAGGCAGGTCCAGGGAATTGGTGGCTGGTGGGTGTTGGTGAGTGTTGGAGCATCCTGCTGTTGGGGTTCTCTTGCTAGCATCTGTGAGCTCCTGCTCGGGGTGTCCTGGCCACGACATGCCAAGCCTCGCTCTTATGGGCTGAGGCTGGGCTCCCTGTTCTTGTGATCTTCAAGGCTCTCTGCCGAGGCGGGGCGGTTCCCTCAGCACAGGAGAGGGGACTGAAGCCCTGCGAGGTTGAGTCGCTTGAGAGTTGGGGCCAGGAACTGGGGCCCCCCCTTCCCTGGCTTGTTTTTGTGCTCATTCTGACACCAGGATGGGATCAGGCTGGGGTCGAGTCATAGACGAAGTCAGTCATGGTCATTTATTGTGAAGGATTGGGTTGTGTCTGTCCAGCTGAGCATTGGAGAAGGGGCCAGGGAGGAGGGGTGAGTGGTTAGAGGGAGTTTAGTCCTGGGGGACCCCAGACGGCAGATCCTTCCTGACCAGTGGCCGCGAGAGAGTAGCTGGGTGACTGTAGAAGGGGTGACCAGCAGGTGCCAAGGCCTGGGGAGTGTGCCGTGCTGCTGGCTGGGGTGGACACACAGGAAGGGAAGTAGCAGGGGTGGTGGACATGGCCTCCGAGGCCAGGTGGGGGTGGCGAGACCCATGCAGGGATGCAGCTGTATTCCTCTGTTCAGGCTGCACTGCTGTCCTGAGGCTTCCTGTGGGCCAGATGGTGCTGGGGCCCAGCCCCAATCAGACCCTGCCCCAGCCCTCAGGCAGCTCCTTTTCCAGCATGCTTTTTTTTCCTGAGAACTTTTTAAAGGTAGATTTCTTGGGTTATAATTTGTGTGCTACAAAATCCTCCCTTTCCAGGTCCAGTGCTCTGGATACTGACAGATGCACGTATTTCAGAACTCCTAGCAGTCAAGATGCAGAAGGTTTCTGTTACCTCAGAAAGCTTCCCACGTCCTCTGCAGTTCTCCCAGGACCCTCCTGCCCCAGCTGTCTCTGCCCGTTGTCTGTCCTGCAGCCTCTCTTATCTTGGGGCTCTCCTTTCTGTGCTCCCTGCAGCAAAGCCTGTGTGGTGCTGGTCTTTTCTTTGGATGCTTGGGAGTCCCCAACCTGTTTGACTGAGGGTGTGGGGCTCCTGCTGCCCTCTGACCCTCTGATTCCTCCTGCTGCGGGTGGCATCTGGTCGCCGAGGAAGGATTACTGGTGCCTGTGAAACTCCTTAGAGCCACCCTCCTGATTGCTTATACTGCCTGCTAGGTATGGCTGTCTGGGGCCGCCACGTGTCATTGTTGTCCCTGCTTGGCACTTGCGGGTAGGCACAGGGCAGGGGCTCAGAAGGGGCTCCTTGGGTCCACGTGTGGCCGGTACCTCCCTTTCCTTGCTGACCACCTCCCTCAGACTTCACAGTTTCCTCCTGGAATTATGGTGATGAGGACTGAGTCCCCTAGGCCAGCGTCCCTGAGCTGTTATAAGCCTGCCTCACCTCCTCTAACCCCTCCAGTGCCCTGTGTGCTGACCTGTCATAGAATAAGGGCAGGTCTTCCTGTTCCCTACCATCCCATCACCACCTTGGTCTCTTTGTCATTTCAGCCCAGGTGGTAGATAGCGCAGGAACAATTCTTTGGTGGATGGGAAAACTGAGGCCCAGGGGGAGAGTCAGCCTGCCCAGGGTTGTAGGAGTGACTGGTGCTCGGGCCCCTCTCTCCAGAGCTTGTGCTGTGGCCCTGCCTGGCTGGCACCTTGTGGGTCTTACTGCCCCATGGAGAGGGAGGATGAACTTTGGGGGCCTGGCAGGTCAGGCTGTGCATACCCTGTGTGGCTTTGGGGACAAGTCTTGGTGAGTGAGGACCGACATTTGCGCAGCACCTTGGATATGTGGCCCTCTGTGGCACGCACAGCTTCTCATCAGATCCTCACAATTAGCCTCCACTTTCTAGGTGAAGAAACTGAGGCACAATGCAGCTCAGGGCCACCGAGACTGTGGCAGAGCTGGGAGAGGAGTCTTAGAGCCACCCTCCTGACCCTCCTGACCTGCGCTGTCACCTGGCTTCTGTGGCATGCAGGGTGTCAGTCTTGACTTTAAACTAGGGGTCAGCAGAGTGCAGCCTTTTTTGTACATAAAGTTTTATTGGGACACAACCAGGACCATTCACCTGTGCCTGCTGAGTTGTCAAGACAGCGAGTATATTGCCTGGAAAACAGAAATGCTCATCACCTGGCCCTTTATAGAAAAAGCTTGCTGCCCTGCTTTAGACATTCATCCCGCCTAGCAGCACTTCCACAGGGCTGTCTAGGGGTCCCAAGGGCGGCAGCTTCTCTAGCTTCCCACTTCTGGATAAAGCCTCAAGTTGCTCCCTGGGGAGTAGCGCACGAGGCAGATGTGAGAGCAAGGCCTGACTGGTGTCCACATACCTGTGCAGCCTTCACCCTGGTGATGAGGACCATGCCCCAAGGCACCCTCACCACACCCTTACCTGGCTAAGGCTGTTCTTGGACTTTACGCATGTGGAGTCATGCCGAGACCTGGCATCTGGCCTCCTTTGCTCACCGGCACCGTCGGGCCAGGCTGACCTTGTGGCTGCGTGTGGCCATCGTCCATGTATTTATGTTTTGTTTCTGTGCATGTGGGCAACCCACTGTGAGATGACCGCGGTTAACACATGCACTTTACCGTGGGTGGGTTTTTGTACTGCTTCCCAGTTCACAGTCTTTTAACTGCAATTCCAAGGTCCAAAGAGCTCTGGAAACAGGTTTTATGAACCATTTGGCTCAAAGCCTGACCCAGTCTGAGGTGAGGTCATTTGTAAAGGTTTGCTGGTCCCACTTGGTGTGACTCTTGGCATGACTTCGGAGAGTCTTATGGGTGGTATGTGCATCATTTTCCTGGTGTAAACTCTGGAAATTCTGACTTCCAGAACACAAGGGCCTCAGGGGTTCTGGATCCTTGTGTTCTGGCTGGGTGTGGTGATGTGTAGAAACCGCTTTTCTTCCTTCCTCCTCCTGGCATGTATAAACACCTCGGGGGCCAGTTAAAGACTAATCTCGATTAATCTCGATTACAGACACACTGCTAACACACCTTCAGAAAGCCTGGGCTTTCTTCTCCCAGCGGGCTGGGAGCCGTGAAGGGCCTGGTGTTTTCCTGGTTGTCCTCCCCTTGGTCCAGGCAGAGCTCAGCTGTAATAGCTGTTGCCTCCCTCCCTCTTCTTTGTGCTACTCTAGACCTGGGAGCCCCTGGATGGGCTTTGGGGGCTCCCTGAAGCCTCTGGGATCACCTGCAAAATCTGAGGCATGCCTTCTGAGGACGGTGACCAAGGCATCCAGCAGAGTTGAGGGGGCCATGACCCCTTGCCTGCAGCGTGGTCTTGAGCCCAGCTCAGGAGGACCACAGAGAGCTTGCCCAGGGATGTTCTCCCCATCTTAGTTTAACTTGTTGAAAGGGAATTTGTCCTCATGTTATAAAATACAAAGTCCCAAAGGATGCAGGTTGAACAATGGTGCTTCCTCCACCCTATCCTCTTGCTCTGGTGTTGGCGTATCCTGTGTGTCCTCCTGAGAACGCCCATGCCCAGACAGGCCCACGGGCTGTCACCTCCCCAGAGCAGGTGGTGAAAAGCTCCAGGTCCTCCTGGGAGCCCTTGCTGTTTTCAAGACTGCCCCATGTCAGTGTGAGTTTTTTTTCTTTTTTTTTGAGTTGGAGTCTTACTCTGTTGCCCAGACTGGAGTGCAGTGGCCGCTCCCGGCCACCACAGCCTCGACCTGCTGGGCTCTGGCAATCCTTCAGCCTCAGCCTTCCGAGTAGCTGGAATTACAGGCATGTGCTACCACGCCCGGCTGATTTTTTGTTTTATTGTAGAGATGAGGTCTTGCTGCCCAGGCGGGTCTCGAACCCGCGGGCTCGGGCAATCCACTCACCTCAGCCTCCCAAATGTGCGGGATTACAGGCTGAGCCACCGAGCCCGGCTAGTGTGAGTTTTTTTTTTTTTTTGAGTTGGAGTCTCACTCGGTCGCCCAAACTGGAGTGCAGTGGCCGCTTCCGGCCACCACAGCCTCGACCTGCTGGGCTCCGGCGATCCTTCCGCCTCAGCCTTCCAAGTAGCCGGAATTACAGGCATGCGCTACCACGCCCGGCTGATTTTTTGATTTATTGTAGAGATGAGGTCTCGCTGCCCAGGCGGGTCTCGAACCCGCGGGCTCAGGCAATCCACTCACCTCAGCCTCCCAAAGGCGCGGGATTACAGGCTGAGCCACCGAGCCCAGCTTAGTGTGAGTTTTTAACATCCAGAAGTGTTGACCTATTTCAGACTTAACAATACTAAGATCCCTTTCAGTGTGACTTACTAGATGTGGGGTTTTTGGCCATGTTACTTTAGGTTTTTTTCTTTTTTTTTTTTTTGAGTTGGAGTCTCACTCTGTCGCCCAGACTGGAGTGCAGTGGCCGCTCCCAGCCACCGCAGCCTCCACCTGCTGGGCTCTGGCAATCCTTCCGCCTCAGCCTTCCAAGTAGCTGGAACTACAGGTGCATGCTACCGTGCCCGGCTCATTTTTTTGATTTATTGTAGAGATGAGGTCTCGCCAAATTGCCCAGGTGGGTCTCGAACCCGCGGTCTCAGGCAGTCCACTCAACTCAGCCTCCCAAAGGCGCGGGATTACAGGCTGAGCCACTGAACCCGGCAGGTTTTTTCTTAAAGAAAGAGTTAGCCTGGCTTGGTGGTGCATGCCTGTAGTCCCAGCTACTTGGGAGGCTGAGGTGAAAGGATCACCTGAGCCCAGTAGTGTGAGGCTGCAGTGGCTTTGAGCGTGCCACTGCACCCAAGCCTGGGTGACAGAGTGAGACCCCAATTAAAAAAAAACAAACCAGAAAATAAATAGAGCAGGCTCCAAGTCACTAAGCAGTGCCCACCGTAGTGCCCAAAGCTGTCACTCCCCTCTTGAGTTCTGATTGAGATAGAGCTTATATACGGTGCAGTTCACCTCTTTAAATGAAACAGTTTGAGGCATTGTGTGTATTCACAGCACGGTGCATATTTAGCTGTAGAACTTTCATCTCCCTGAAAGAAAACCTGTAACTTTACAGCGTCCCTCCCTCCAGCCCCTGGCAGCCTGTGACCTCCTCTCTGTCTCTGGATTTGCCTGTTGTGCACACGGCACACAGTGGGGGGGTGCACTGTGCGGCCGCTCATGTCTGACTTTGGTTTGTGTGACAGCATGTGTCCATGCTTTGCTCCTTGTGGTCGGGTAGTACTCTGTTGTGTGGGTAGATGTGTGTCTGCCCGCTGGTGACACATGGGTCCTGGGCCTTGCATGGTCTCCAGCCGCCTTCAGGCACCTGGCGTGATGGTGCACCTCCCTGCAGGCCATGACGCTGATGGAATACCTCATCAAGACGGGCTCAGAGCGTGTGTCGCAGCAGTGCAAGGAGAACATGTATGCCGTGCAGACTCTGAAGGACTTTCAGTACGTGGACCGCGATGGCAAGGACCAGGGCGTGAATGTGCGTGAGAAGGCTAAGCAGCTGGTGGCCCTGCTGCGTGATGAGGACCGGCTGCGGGAGGAGAGGGCGCATGCTCTCAAGACCAAGGAGAAGCTGGCGCAGACTGCCACAGGTGAGGCCCATCCCTTTTCTCCCCAGTGTTTGCGGCCTGGGCTCTGGTCTGGAATCTCCTCCTGCCAGGGCCCCTGGGCCCAGTGCTGAGCCCTTGTCCTTCTCCCCCCGGGCCTGGTCCTGGGCTCCCCTGGGCCCTTTCCTTCTCCCCCTCCTCCCTGCAACTCTGAGGACAGCTCGCTCATTATCAGCTGCAAGGCTGAGGGGCGTGGGGAGGAAGGTGGCCCTGGCCTAGAGGAGCTGCCAGGCAAGCGTCATGGTCCTTTCTGAGAGCAGCTGGTGACCTGGCTCCCCAGACACAGCCTAGGGCCAGCCCTCTGAGGGCACACGCATGCTGACCCCTGAGGGTGCTGGCCCTCCATGGGTGCCAGGATGAGGGTGGTCTGGACAAGACACAAGGGGAAGGCTGGAGTCCCAGCCTGTGGTCACCGCAAGGCCTGTGGGTCTGCTTTTAACAGCCTTTTAAATGTTATCAGGGATTGGGCTCAGAGTGGTGGGTGGTGATCTGTGTTAAAAAAAAAGTTGAGGCCTGGTGTGGTGGCTCATGCCTGTCATCCCAGCACTTTGGGAGGCTGAGGCGATTGGATTACCTGAGCCTGGGGGTTCAAGACGATCCTAGGCCACTTGGAGAGACCTTGTTTCCACAGTAAATAAAAAAATTAGCCAGGTGTGGTGGCGTATACTTGTGGTTTCAGCTACTTGGCAACACTGAGGTGGATTGCCTGAGCCCAGCAGATTGAGGATATAGTAGTCATGAGCGTTCCCCTGCTCTCCAGCCTGGGTGACACTGACTCAAGAAAAAAAATGGAAATAGCATAGCCCACATTGTCAGGCACGTGTCTGTCTCACAAGACGTTTCCAGCTGTGTGGATGGGATGTGCATCCTGGGCTCTGCTGGAGTGTGTGTTCTGTGTTGGTCAGGAGCTCACGGCCAGTGTGGGGAATGCTGGGGGAATGTCTGGGAGGCTCTTGCTGCTTTCTGGGTCACATGTGGAGCTGCCCTAAGTAGTGGTATTGGCTGGGTTTACCAGAGCAGGGGAGCCTGTGACCCCCCGGGGTCAGGCTGGATGCTCTGGGCTTGTCTAAGGGAGAGTAGGCCTTCCGTTTAGTTGTGTCTTATTTGGGGTCACTTTCGGCACCCTCTTGGAGATACAGGGCACAGCAGGTTGTGTGAGGCCCACCCAAGACCTGTGAGCCTACAGATGGTGTTGGAAGCTGAGCTGGGTGTTGGAAGGGGAGCTGGGCGGCATAGGAGTGATTAGTGCTGGGGCCGCCAGGAGGCAGGGTGTGGGTGGCCTTGCTGACTCCAGGGGATCAGACGGGGTTGGGGTGGCTGAGGAGGGTCATTGGTGGAGCCGGGAGGGAGCCTGGGACCCTTAGTGGCTGGAGGTCCTAGAACAGAGAAGGTTGCACTTCGCCCCTAAAGGGCAGAGTGTGAGTCTCTCCCACTTTCAGGCCATACTGGTCCATCCACAAGGGAGTGAAGGAGTCCTCATACATTCTCAGACTCGTTACAGACTTGGAAACTTGAATTTCATGTTGTTGTCATCTTGATCTATCGTTTTCATTTTTCTCCCAGCCATTTCTTAGACCTTTCTAGGACAGCTTTGGTTGTGGCCCTAGTCTGTTGGCCCCTGTCCTGGAGCAGGCTATGTGGAGGAGTCAGAGGGTGGAGGGTGAGGGCAGTAGGGTGTGCAGGCTGGGAGGGGCTGATCTCCCTGGGGAGCACCAAGGCTGGCACCCGGGATGAGAAGGCCAGGTCTATGCTGGCTTGGTGCCTTCACTCCCAGGAAGCCTGAGGCGGGCCTGCTGGCTCAGGGCTGGGTGCTGAGGGCTGGGGCCTTGGGGCATTTGCAGGGCAGAGGCTTGGCAATGGGGCGTGTGCTCCCAGCACCCACCTGGGAATCCTGAGAGTTCTGGAGGTAGCCACTGGGGCACAGAAAGGGGGATACAGGTACCATCCTCACCTGTGCCCCCCAGTCCATCTGTCCTCCCAGATTGTCCCTTATCCACCTGGTCTGTCAGCCCCTTTGGTTCTTTTTCACCCCTTCTCATTTGTCATCCCAGTCCCAGCCTGTATGTCCCCCTCCCTGGCCTTGGCACTCACGTCCCCCCCGGGGCTTCTCATGCACCCAGCCCCTCCTGGGGACACCTGGTCAGGTCTGACCCAGGACTGGCTGCACTGAGTGCAGGTGGGGCTGCGGTGCAGCTGCTTGCTGCAGTGTGGGGTGAGGAGGAGCCAGGGCCTGCCTGTGAGGAGAGGCCTGGACCAGGCGGTGGGTGGAAACCCAGGACACAGGTGCTACAGGTTTGGAGCTGGAGCACAGACCTGGCTGAGGGACCCACGGCGGGGAGGGTGGGGGCAGGAGGGGTGGGCTCTGCTCCAGAGCCTTGGAGGCTGGGGTGATGGCTCTGGGGCCCAGATGGAGCCTGTCCTCTGTGTGGCAGTGGGACAAGGATCTATAGGTCCTGGGGGAGTGAGGTGAACAGAACCTATCCTAGGTGGCCTTGGGGAATGGAGTAGACAGAGCCTGCTCTTCTTGGCCTTAGGGAGTGGAGTGAACAATGGCAGAATGGACTGGCGACAAGGAGAGGCTGCCTCAAAGGCTGGGGCTATCTCAGCCCTCTCTGGGCGGGGACCAACCGTGCTTTTGTGTGCCCTGGGACTTCCTCCCTCGCCTCCTGGAACCAGGGCTCCTCTTGATCCGCTCCCTCCCTGACTGGGCCTTGGATCCCACAGTCTGAACAGATGCTGTCCTTCCCATTCCCTACCAGAACTGCAGTCCCAAAAGGCCTTGGACACTGAGGCCCGGACTTCTCCCTGGGCTGTACTGGAGGCCTCAGGCCTGGGAGACCCAGGAGGAAGGACTTCCTGTCCCCCGGGGTCCTAGGACAGACCCCAAGGCTTATGGGGAGCCCTGGCAGCAGGGCTCAGGCTCCCAAGGTCCACCAGCACATCTACTCCTGCCCTTCTCAATTCCAGCCTCACTCCCCTCTGCTGAGGGCTTTGTCTAGTCCTTGCCTCTCAGTCCCCACCTTTGCCTTTGGAGGCCACGGGTCTGGGCTGTGGTTCTACTCCCTGGCAGGGCCTTACCCCCGCTTCTCCTGCAGCCTCGTCGGCAGCTGTGGGCTCTGGGCCTCCACCTGAGGCGGAGCAGGCCTGGCCGCAGAGCAGCGGGGAGGAGGAGCTGCAGCTGCAGCTGGCCCTGGCCATGAGCAAGGAGGAGGCCGACCAGGTACTGGTGCGTGTGTGTGGCCTTGCTGTGCTACCATCGTCTCCATGCCTCACCCAGGCCCCTCCTGCCTCCACTGAGAACTCTGCGCCTCTGTCCTGTGCTCTCACCCACTCCTCTCCCCAGTCCTGTCCTCTGTCCCTTCCTTTTCTCTCTGGGGCCTGTCCTGTCTGGCCTTTCCTTGGCCGTCTGTCCCTCTGTGCTCCTCTCTCTGCCCGCCCTTGCTGGTTTGGGTGATGGCTGCTCGCTCCCCCAGCCCGTCTGACCTGGCCTCCTGTGCCGTCCCTCTCTTGGCCTGCCTCTCTGTGACTCTGGCCCTGGCCACCTCCCCTCGCCCCTCACACTCTCTCTCCCCCAGCCCCCATCCTGCGGCCCTGAGGACGACGTCCAGCTCCAGCTGGCCCTTAGTTTGAGCCGAGAGGAGCACGATAAGGTCAGAGCAGCCTCCCTGCCCCGGCTGGGGCTCCCTGCGGACTAGCCCCGCTGGCCCTTCCTCAGGTGCCCCTGCCCCCCTGGTGGGCCCAGCCACAGGCTCAGGCGCCTGGAAACCTCAGTGTCTTCAGCCATAGGACCTCAGACCAGGCAGGACCTGGGTGGACGCCAGGGTGGGAGATGCCACCGAGCCAGGCGCCTGGCAGGAGGCCATGATGAAAAGGGCTGCCCTGTCTCCCTGGGACCCAGTGCTTTCCCCCACTTGGCAGGACCTGTCCTGGACCGTCCCCAGTACGGTCGCTGCACTCCTCATCCCCAAACCACACGCCCTTCCCTGTGTACCCCCTCATTCCATACATTGTCCGCATCCCATTTTAGTTTCCAGTCACCTTTGTCGAAGTGGGAGGGGACCATGGGGCCTTCTAGGTGGGGGGTGGCTGCATTTACTGGCTCAAGCACTGAACCCTCTGGGCGGCTGCTCCATGTCCACAGGAAGAACGAATCCGGCGTGGGGACGACCTGAGGCTGCAGATGGCCATAGAAGAGAGCAAGCGGGAGACTGGTGGCAAAGAGGAGGTGAGTGGGGCGAGGCTCTGTGGACCCCTTCATTCAGGCCTCGTCCTTCAGCCGGGCCTTGGGATTGGGTGGCTTGTCGCTCCATGTCAGGCCCAAGGTCATTCGCATGACTGGGGCCAGAGCGTCCTCGGTGGCCTTGTCCTCCAGTCTCCTCCCTGGCCTCCCCCTGGCCACTGGTCTGTCCCAGGTATCTTCACAGCTTGGCAGACGCTGCTGCCACTGCCCAGGGCGAGCCCACCTGGCAGGCTCAGAGCTGCTTGACCTGTACCACTGCTATTGTCTCAGCGGGTCCCATGGCTGGCCCAGATTTGAGGAGTGGGGACATGGACCCTCTCCATGGGAGGCGGCAGATGGCTTGTGGCTCCAGTCAGCTCAGTGGGCCTTCTCAGAGACAGAAGAACCTTTTGGAGTCAGACTTAGCCACAGGGTCTCCATCAGTATCTGACACAGCTCAGGGTGACCCCCAGGGAGCATTTCCCCAACTGGGTGAAGTCGGGGCACCAGCCCCCACCCACTGCCTCTCTGCTCCTGCCTGGATGTGCCTGCCTGGGGACCACTCTTCTCTCCCCGGGGACCTCTGGCCTTTGGGGGCTGATTGGGGTGTGCGCATGAATGTGGTGGGCCACTTCTACTTTCTGAGATGGGGGCTCTGGTTAACTGGGCGCAAGCCACGTGCCCACCTCCAGAACACAGGGACTTTGCATGCATTTGTGTGTGGTGTGCACACAGTGCTGGGAGGTCTGCAGTGTGACGTTGACTGCAGGCAGTGTGGTGGGCATCAGGAGAGGCATGCTCAGGGTGACCTGAGTGGGCTGGGGACTTCCCTGGGGAAGATGCAGGGGGCGGGGCAAGGTTGGCCGGCTGAAGACTGGTCAGGTGGAGGACGGGAGGCATTGTGGTTCTGTGGGCTGCTTGGAGGGGCCTCCATCCTCACTCAGGGCCCAGCAGAGACCTGGGGGCTGGCAGGTTTAAAGGACTGCCCTGCGTGCGGTCTTGTGGAGACCGGACTGGGGGGCAAGAGTGGAGAACCAGGCTGGGCGCTGCCTGGTGGGAGTAAGGCACGGGTGGGCGGACCCAGGCATGGCGGGAGGGAGGATGCATGCGGCCGAGGCAGACTCTGTCTTCCCGGCATCTTTCTTGCCTGGACACCCAGGTCCTGGCTGCCTCCCCTGAGATATCCTGCCTGACCCGCTGTCTCCTGACTCCTCTTTCTCCCCTTAGTCATCCCTCATGGACCTTGCCGACGTCTTCACAGCCCCTGCTCCTCCACCAGCCTCGGATCCCTGGGGGGACCCAGCGCCCATGGCTGCTGCCATTCCCACTGCTGCCCCCACTTCGGACCCCTGGGGGGGGCCCCCTGTCCCTCCAGCTGCTGATCCCTGGGGGGGTCCAGCTCCCACGCCGGCCTCTGGGGATCCCTGGAGGCCTGCTGCCCCAGTAGGGCCCTCGGTTGACCCTTGGGGTGGGGCCCCGGCCCCCACAGCTGGAGAGGGGCCCACACCTGACCCATGGGGAAGCTCTGATGGTGAGTGCCGCCTGCTTGGGTGTGGCTCCCTTGCCCTTGTGCACCTGTCCTTGGCTGGTTGTGCCCTTGGACGGGGTCAGATGCAGCCAACGTCACCTTTCAGCGGTGGGGGTGCCCTGGGGACCCAGGGGAGAGTCAGATGGGATGACCCAGAAGAGGGTGTTTGGGGGTCATGCCTTGGAGAATGAGGGCAGAGAGGCTGCGACCAAGGCAGTCTGTGACAGGGTGGGTGGAGCTGGGGCGAGGGGCTGCCGGCGAAGGAGCTGAAGGCCTGGCTGGACGAGGGACAGAGCTGAGGGAGGGCTCTGAGGTGCATGGGTAGCTCTGGCAAAGCCGGAGGAGTCCTCTCACCCCATCTGGGGGCTCAGGGCAGAGCCTGATGTGATGCCCACAGCTGGGGCCTGAGTGTGTACAGGGGAGACAGGCCGGCCTGGGGAGACTTTGGGAGAGGAAGGCTGAGATGAGGTGGGGCTGGGGGTTTTTGTCGAACAAGCAGGATTCACAGGCACCAACCCAAGGCACCTCGGCAGGTGAGGTTTCCAGCCCCTCACTTGCCTCTTTCCTTACACAGGTGGGGCCCCAGTCAGTGGACCCTCAGTCTCCGATCCCTGGGCACCTGCCCCGGCCTTCTCCGACCCCTGGGGAGGGTCACCTGCCAAGCCCAGCAGTAATGGCACCGCAGGTATGGGGAAGGCCGTGGGTGGGCAGAGCCTGGCTGTGTGAGTGCAAGGATGTGATGTCGGGTTCTGAGGGCAGTGGGTGGCCAGAGGCAGGGCCCAGGCAGATGCTGAGTAGAACCCCCTGCCCACAGCAGCCGGGGGCTTTGACACAGAGCCTGACGAGTTCTCCGACTTCGACCGGCTTCGCACGGCCCTGCCGACCTCTGGGAGCAGCACGGGTGAGCGGTGCCCTCCTCCCCGGGGCTCTCCTTGGGGCCTCGCTCCAGGCTGGGCGGCTGTCCCTAGGCGTGCAGAGTGCAGCCAGGTAGAATGAACCTGAATGTGCATCTGCTTTGGAGTGATTTCAGTTGAGGAAAGTTGTAGAAAAGGCACAGAGAATTCCTTCTCGAGGCTCTCTCTGATGCTCTGCCTCTCATTGCTTTTCCTGGGCTGCGGTCTCAGTTTCTGCCCTGGGCATGGAGCCGTGCAGTGACCCGGGTTCGGTCAGTGATGAGGGTTTGGAATGTCGCCCACACTCTCGCCCTTCTGTCCTTCCCTTGCCTACTGGCCTCTTGCCCCCGCCCGTCCATCCTCCGGGGCGTGGTGTTGAGCTGCCCTGGCTCCTTAGGGTCTAGTCAGGCCGGCTCGTGCCTGTCTCCTGAGATGGCTGCCCATCTGCCAGGTCCAGTTGTCCGGAGAGAGTTCGAGTTCTCCCTGGGACATCAGAGGGCTGCTGGGTCTTAGTAGCAGCCATTGGTGCCTCTTTGGCCCTGACAGGTGATGATGTCAACTTCAGTCATTTTTTAAAATTAAGTGGACTTGTGTGAAGCACAAATTGTGGTACAAAATTGCCCTTCCACTGATGAGGCCCAGCACCTTCCAGTCTGCACTTTTTGTTCTTGTAGGCCTTTTTTTTTCTCATACTGATTTGTACATTTTTTCAAGGTTGGATAGAATTCTTAATACAATGAAAAAACTCAGACCTTAAGCCAGCAAATGTCTTCAGACTGACTGGAGTTGTGGGCGATGGCCGCTGTCCCTCCACCCTGGAATCCCTGTGTGGGACTGTGGTCAGCACCACGGGGGCAGCTCCTTTAGACTGGAGAGCCCAGGAAGTCCTGCCCTGCCTGCTCTGTCCTCTGGTGGCTCGGTGGCCTGGCTCCAGTGGTCTTTCCGTGTTGTGCTCTGGGTCCGACTGCTTCGTTTGGAATCTGGGCCCTGACACTCGAGCTGATGGCCCCTCAGTCCTCCGAGGCCCCCATCCGGGCCACACTGCTCCCAGCGAGGAGCTCCTGCTATCCACCCCTCTGAGCCTCTCCTGGCTCTTTGCAGGGGAGCTGGAGCTGCTTGCAGGAGAGGTGCCCGCCCGCAGCCCTGGGGCATTCGACATGAGTGGGGTTGGGGGGTCTCTAGCTGAAGCTGTGGGGAGCCCCCCACCTACAGCCACCCCCACCCCCACCCCCCCCACCCGGAAGACACCAGAGTCATTCCTGGGGCCCAACGCCGCTCTCGTGGACCTGGACTCCCTGGTGAGCCGGCCGGGGCCCACGCCGCCAGGAGCCAAGGCCTCCAATCCCTTCCTGCCCAGCGGTGAGTGTGGTCCTGCCTGTGCCCCCCAGAGCAGGCACCCCCTGGCAGGGAGTGCCAGCCCGCCCGCCTGCCACACAGAGAGATGGGGTCAGCGCCTGCTGATGCTGTGTCTCTGGCTTTCTCTCCCTGCAGGAACCCCGGGCGCCGGCCCCTCCGTCACCAACCCCTTCCAGCCCGCGCCCCCTGCGACACTCACCCTGAACCAGCTGCGCCTCAGCCCGGTGCCCCCAGTCCCTGGAGCGCCACCTGCCTACATCTCTCCTCTTGGTGGGGGCCCTGGCCTGCCCCCCATGATGCCCCCAGGGCCCCCGGCCCCCAACACTAACCCCTTCCTCCTATAATACGGGGCAGGAGGGGGCCTGGCCCAGCCCCCCACTCCTGCTTCCTGGGAGATCAGTGTTGTGAGTGCATGTGAAATGGGGGACCCTTCCCCAGCCCTTCCCCCTCTTGGGGCCACTCACACTACGCCCTCTTCCCATTTCCTACCCCGCCTCCCTGAGAAATTGGACCTGGGGGATGAGGAGGGGAGCTGGCCAGAGGAGGACCCTTTCCCATGGCATTAGAAGAGGGAGGGATGGCTGGGGTCCTCCCGCCCATTCACCTCTCTCCAGACTCCTGACCCCCAATCAGTGTTTGAGCCTCCTCGTTCCCTCGCGCACCCTTGGTGAATCCTTGGTGATGATTTTGGCAACTTCGGGAATAAATGGCAATTCTCATGGCCTGGCTCCCCAGTTTCATCCGTGGTCCTTGAGCTCCTTATCAGGGACCAGGGCTCCGGTGCTATTTGCCTCTGGGGCTGCTGGGAACCAGCCCCTCCTTTCGGTTTTCTGTGCCTTCCTGGGTCCAGGGCCTCAGCTGGCTTGAGCTATGGAGGGCTGGACCTTGCGGGACCGTGGCCTCGCTCTGGAGCTGACGAGGGGCTTGGGTGTGGATGGGTAGTGCCAGGATGAGATGGAGAGTGGGCCCAGGGCTCAGGAGAAGGTCATACCAAGGGTTCTGCCTGGGCAATGGCACCTGTTCAGCACATTACTGCTTTCATTGCTTGTCTGCTGCAGGGGTCACTAGTCAGGCCAGCACTCCCTAGAAGCCTCGAGCTAGCCTCCCCTGGCCGAGCTGTGCAGACAACCAGGGGCCGCTTGGGTGTTGTCTGTGTGTTTCTGCCAGGGCTGGGCCGTGGGAATCAGCCAAGGGAGACCTCTGGCCATCCAGTGGGGTGGATGCTGCTGTCACCTCCAGGTGTAGGGCATGTCGACTTGTTTCAGGCCCTGCAGCCCAGGGACCTCAGTGATGGAGACCTGCCCAGGCCAGATGGGAGCCCATTTGGGGGCTCCTTCCGGCATTCTCTGGGGTCAAGTCCTGACTGCCCCTGTGATTCCAGCTCCACCTCGGAGGCCCTGGGGTGAAGGCTATGGGAGGCAGGCCCAGAGGTCAGTTGACCTCATTCTTGGGAGGTTCTCTGGGCTCACGGTGAGGGGACACCTGCGTCACAGGGGCATCTGGCACATGGGTGCCAGGGGGGTACCTGGGCCAGCCAGGTGACCAAGGAAGCCCCCAAGAGGATGTGACTGCACGTCTCCAGGCTAACCTGTGAGCTCCTCCAGCTCCTACAGGTGGCCAGGGCAGACCTGTATAATCGTGAGGAGTCCCCGTGGGGTGATATGAGATCAGGGCTCTGTGGGGCCTGGGATGTGGGGCCTGGCAGGTCAGTCCCCTGCCCCCTCCTACAGACTGGGGGTTTGGAGGGTTGTGGGGGGCTTGATGGAGGGGCTGCTGGAGGGGGCGGGGCCTGGGGACACAGGTACTCGGGGGCCAGCTGGTTTGAGATTCAACCCCAGGGGAGCAGCTACCTTGCTCGGCCAGGGAAGAGTAGCCCCGCTCTCACACCGGGACTGTGTGTGGGGTGCAGCGATGTCAGGGGGCATGGGGTGTTCCCGGGAAAGGATGCCATTCCTGGGGAGCAGCAACTGCCCTTCTAACCCGTGGGGTGAGGAACCACCAGAGACATGGAGAGCCAGCCAGAGGCAGTTGGGGTGGAGTTGCAGGAAGGGACGTGGAGCTTTGGCTGGCAGGTCTGGGTCATGACTCCAAGGTGGATCCCTGACTTAAGGATGTGTTTTGTTATACTGCTGAGCCTCCACTTTGCCTCTTAAGAGAAGCAGAGAAGGTGAGGCCACTATGGGCTTAATCTTGTGGAAGGATTAGAGGGGTGAGGCTTTAGTTCTCTCCGTCATTTCCTCATTTGTCAAAACAGAAAAAGATATTAAAAAAAAAAAAAGGCCAGTATGGTGGCTCACATCTGTAATCCCAGCACTGTGGAGGCCAAGAGTTCAAGACCAGCCCGGGCAGAGCGTTAGATCCCAGTTCTACACTGACTAAAATTTTAAAAAATAAGCTGAGCGTGGCGGTGCATGCTCATGGTCCCAGCTGCTTCGGGAGTGAGGTGAAAGGACCACCTGAGCCCAGGAGGTTGAGGCTGCTGGGAGCTGTGATCACACCATTGCACTCCAGCCTGGGTGACACAGTGAGACGCCAACTCAAAAAAGAAAATGACGAAACAAAACCAACAGATGCAGGTCTTGGTGCTCCAGAACTCTGCTCTTTCGAACATGAATTCATGTTTAATTTGGGCCCTCTCTGCCCTCATAACTTTTATTTTTTCATCTCATGTCTCTGTTTATTGCATTTCTTTTCAAAGAAGCAGAAGAAGGTAAGTTGAAAACTTAGAATTCTCCTGAATCCCTGGAGGGACTAAGAGTCGGAGACTCGGTTTCCCCATTTGTGCAAAGGGAGAAGACAGGAACATCGCCTGGAAGAGCAACAGCCACAGGAAAAGGCTGGGGATGGTCTTCTTTCTTTCTCCCGTGTCTGCTTCTGCTTTCCCCCTTCTTAGTATCTGAGAAGTACATGTTTGACCAAGGACCTCGTGTCTCTCCTTTGCCTGAAGTGTTCTGACCGCCGGGGTCCTCAGAGGAGACGACGTTCATGAGAACTCCCCTGAAACACACAGCTTTCGGGGCCCTGCTGGGCCTCTACTGGGTATTGATTTCAAGTCGAATGAATGAGTGCATTTCATTTATTAATTCCTCCAGGCAGTATTGACTCCTGTCGTCCTTCTGCTGTTTTGGTAGCAGGCGGCTTCACTGACCCGGGCAGGTCTGAACCAGCCCTCAGTGGACGGGAGGTGTGTGTGTGTTTTAGCGTGTGCATCAGTGCATGCAAGCCCTCAGTGGACGGGAGGTGTGTGTGTGTGTGTGTGTGTGTGTGTGTGTGTGTGTGTGTTAGCGTGTGCATCAGTGCATGCAAGTGTGTGGATGGGAGGGGTGTGTGTGTGTGTGTGTGTGTGTGTGTGTGTGTGTGTGTGTGGCGCGTGCGCGCGCATCAGTGCATGCAAGCCCTCAGTGGACGGGAGGTGTGTGTGTGTGTGTGTGTGTGTGTGTGTGTGTGTGTTAGCGTGTGCATCAGTGCATGCAAGTGTGTGCCTGATGTGCACCTGTGTTTCTGCTCTGAAGGGTTGAAGTGGGGAGTGCCCCCAACCAAGAAGACTCCTGCCCTGGTGCTGATGCTGCTCTCCGGTGCTCTTCTGCTGAGTATGTGTGGGGGGCAGCTGGGACCCTCACTTTTTGCGATCCCTGGTGTCCCAAGGGAGCCTGCAGAGATGCCGAAGTGTTCTCTGTGCCGAGCAAAAGGGATGTGCTCCCCACATGCTGCTGTTGCCAGTTGACATGGGCCTAGCGTGAGGTTTTTGTTTTGAGTTGGGGTCTCGCTCTTTAGCCAGGGCTGGAGTGCGGCGGCATGATCACGGCTCACAGCAGCCTCAACTTCCTGGGCTCAGGCGATCTGCCTCGGCCTCCCTTTTCAAACTTCCCAGCTCAAGCCATCGGCTGAGTTTCAGGACCCGGAGGGAGCGGTTATGAGCTCGACAGGGGGCACCGGAGACTGTGGCTGAGCCCAGGTGGGCGGGGAGACGGGGAAGGGTGGGATCTGTGCCTGCCTGTGCGCCTAGGTGACCTGCGCAGACCCTTGGGTGAAGGGCTTCCTCTGTCTCCAGCCTCCAGTGCTTCAGAGACTCCCACGCGCCCGCTCACGTGCTCTCCCCTGAGGCCAGTCTCTTCCCCATCGCCCCCAACCCCAGCCCTGCACGCATACCTGTGTGCACACCACCCTCCCTCCCACACACACTCCTCCCAGGGCTGCATCTCAATACGCGAGGTGGCACACCCTCTCAACGCTCAGATGGGTCCTCCCCAGATTCACATGTGGTGGTAGTCCTAACTCACCCACCCCCCCAGGGCCTCAGAATGTGACTGTGTTTGGAGGCAGGACCTTTACAGATGCAATTCAGGTTAAATGAGGCCACTAGAGTAGGCTCTAATCCAATCTGACAGGTGTCCTCATAAAAGATTAGGGACAGGGCACGGTGGCTAACACCTGTCATCCCAGCATTTTGGGAGGCTGAGGCAGGAGGATCGCTTGAGGCCAGGAGTTTGAGACGGGCCGAGGCAACATCATGAGACCTCATCTCTAGAATAAATCAAGATAGTAGCATGCACCTGTAGTCCCAGCTACTCAGGAAATTGAGGTGAAAGGATGGCCTGAGCCCAGAAGTAGGGAGGAGGTTGGGGCTGTGATAGCTGTGAGCGTGCCACCGCACTTCCAGCCTGGGCGACGGAGTGAAAGCCTGACTCAAAAAAAAAAAAAAATTATTAGGACACAGGGGCAGGGACAACTGCATCAGAACACACAGAGGAGATGGCCATCTGCAAACCACGGAGGCCTCAGAGGAACCAACCTTGTTGACACCTTGATCTTGGACTGCTGGCCTCCAGAGCTGTGAGATAATACATGTCTTTTTTTTTTTTTTTTTTGAATCGGAGTCTCACTCTGTTGTCCAGGCTGGAGTGCAGTGGCATGCTCATGGCCACCCCAGCATTGACTTGCTGGGCTCCGGCAACCCTTCATCCTCAGCCTTCCAGGTAGCTGGAACTATGGGTGTGTGCTACCATGCCCAGCTAACTTTTTTAAAAAATTTATTGTAGAGATGAGATCTCACCAAGTTGCCTGGGCTGGTCTCGAACCGGCAGTCTCACAATCCACTCTCCTTGGCTTCCCAAAGTGCAGGGATTACAGGCTGAGCCACTGAGGCCAACCAAGATAATGCATTTCTGTTGTTTAAGTCACCCAGCTTATGGTACTTTGGAGCCCGTGAAAATGAACACAGGCACCCAAAGTGCATGGGAAAATGTATGCCCTTTGCCCCAACACTCTTGCTCTGTTTCAGCCTGTGTTTCACACCCTGCCCGACTCTCTCCCAAGTTCCTGGGGTATGGGCAACGTGCATCTCTTTCATGGGCGGGGCCGGGCTGTCACCTGTGGTGCTCTGGGCCCCTAATTCCAGTACTAATTCCCTCCTAACACAGACGACAGAAAGCGTCCTCATTTCTGATCTCTGGGAGATACGCATTGTGAGTGATCCACAGAAGGACGGCCATCATACACTTGCTGATCAGTGTCTCTGGCTGACCCAGGGAGCCCAGCAGAAATGAAAAGCCCGTGCAGACGTGCCAAAATACCATGCCTGAAATGCCCTGGCAGCTTGGGGGCAGAGGTGGGAAGTGTGAACTGACCTGAGATTTCTGAGTATCCTTTGACCAAAGCATTGACTGCGTATCGAACTTTGTGGGTGAACAGAGAACCCTATGAAACCAGTCTTTTTTTTTTTTTTTTTTGAGTCTGAATCTCACGATCATAGCTCATTACAGCCTTTGACCTCCTGGGCTCAGGCGATCTTTCTGCCTCAGCCTCAAGAGTTGCTGGGGCTGCAGGTGCATGCCACCACACCCAAATAAATTTTTTTTGTTTTTTAATTTGGAGAGATGAGGCCTTGCTATGTTGCCCAGCTGGTCTCAAATTCCTGGACTCAAGCAATCCTCTCACTTTTGCCTCCCAAAGTGCTGGGATTGCAGGTGTGAGCCACCACTGCACTCCTTATTTCCTTCCTGTTATTTACTTTGGGGCTGAATTGCTTAATTGACTGACTCAAAATGGAAGCTTAGATCATGGATACGGCACTTTCCTCTTTCTATATAGGTAATGTTATGAATTTCTCTCTAAAGAGTGCTTTAGCTGCATTTACAAATTTTGTTAAGTTGCTCTTTTATTTTCATTCAGTTCAAGATGTCTTGTAATTTTCCTTAAAATTTCATTTTGTTTACTCTTGGTCCCGCAGTCAAAATTTCGTTTTTATCTACAGTTTATTTAGAACGCGGTTTCATTTTCATATATGGGAGGATTTTCCAGATTTATTTCTGTTAGTGATTTATAATTTAATTCTGTTGGGATTAGAGCAGAATGTATATTATTTGTTTTTTTAATTTTAAAGATGTGGGGAAAAATTCAGGATTAAGTATACAAGTGTATATTGTTTCACTTTTAAAAATCGATGAGGTCGGGCTCGATGGCTCAGCCTGTAATCCCAGCACTTTGGGTGGTTGAGGTAAGTGAATTGCCTGAGCCCGCAGGTTTGAGACCAGCCCAGACAACTTGGTGAGACCGTGTCACTACAATAAATAAAAAATTAGCCGGGCATGGTAATGCGCGCCTGTAGTTCTGGCTCCTTGGAAGGCTGAGGCAGAAGGATCGCTGGAGTCCAGCAGGTTGATGCTAGGGTGTCCATCAGTGTGCCACGGCACTCCAGTCTGGGCATCAGAGTGAATCTCCAACTCAAAAAAAAAAAAAAAGCCGGGCTCGGTGGCTCAGCCTGTAATCCCGCGCCTTTGGGAGGCTGAGGTGAGTGAATTGCCTGAGCCCGTGGGTTCGAGACCCGCCTGGGCAGTGAGACCTCATCTCTACAATAAATCAAAAAAATCAGCCGGGCGTGGTAGTGCATGCCTGTAATTCTGGCTACTCGGAAGGCTGAGGTGGAAGGATCACCGGAGCCCAGCAGGTTGAGGCTGCGGTGGCTGGGAGTGGCCACTGCACTCCAGTCTGGGCGACAGAGTGAGACTCCAACTCAAAAAAAAAAAAAAAAAAATCAATGAATGTTGTCTTATGACCATGTCTGCTATGGTGAATTAATGTTCAAGTACATTTGAAATGAATTTGTATTTTTCAAAGTTGTTGCATGAAACTGTAAACATACACATATTTTAGCTATTTCTATAGGTCTTGTTTTCTTATTATTTAGAAAATCAATCTGTTGGGTCACACCCCAATTTTTATTTGCTTTATAACCTTCACAACACAGTAAGTTGGTATAAGTTGGTATTACAGAAAATAGAAAGAAAAACATTTGGAAGTTTATCTAAAGTTCAGAACATATTAATTGGAACAGAAATGTAAACATAAGTCCCAAAGAAAACAACCATGACAAAAGTAATTTTTCCCTAATTAATATGTGTTCATGATTCATGAAATGCTCCATATCTTCTGCAATATCTTTGTACCATATGCTTACCAAGTAGAAGAGTTTTAAAAAAATTAAAATAAATTTTATGGATACACAATAGTTGTACATATTTATGGGGTCCATGTGATATTTTGATGCAAGCATTCAATGTATAATGATCAAATCTGGGCAGTTGGGATATTCATCACCTCAATCAATGATCATGCCTTTGTGTTGGGAGCGTTCCAAATCTACCCCTTTAGCTATTTTGAAACAGACAACCAATTATTGTTAACAATAGTCATCCCGCTGTGCTATTAAACACTAGATCTTATTCCCGCCAGCTGTATTTTTGTACCCATTAACCCACCCCTCCCTGCTATCCTTCTCAGCTTCTCGTAACTACTATTCAGAAAAGTTCTTAGCTATGGTTATGAGCACACAGTCATCTTCTTTAAATGTTTTTGTAGTCAACGTGAGGCAGTAGTCTAGATATTCATAGTAAATTTCTTCCTTCCTTCCTTCCTTCCTTCCTTCCTTCCTTCCTTCCTTCCTTCCTTCCTTCCTTCCTTCCCTTCCCTTCCCTTCCCTTCCTTCCTTCCCTCCCTCCCTCCCTTCCTCCCTTCTTTCCTTCCTTCCTTCCTAAGTTGGAGTCTCAGTCTGTCACCCAGGTTCATGGCCACTGCATCCTCAATCTGCTGGGCTCAGGAGATCCTTCTGCCTCAGCTTTCCAAGTAGCTGGAACTACAGTTGTGTACTACTATGCCTGGCTAATTTTTTTTTAATTGTAGAGACGAGGTCTCGCCAAGTTGCTCAGGCTTGTCTTGAACCCCTGGGCTCAGGCAATCCTCTTGCCTCTACCTCCCAAAATGCTGGGATTACAGACATGAGCCATTGTGCCTGGCATAAGTTTCTTACAGGAGTAGCTTTAGGAAACCAGATGATCAGGCATCTGGGCATTGTTTTATCATGACGTGACTCTTTTGAATAACTTCACACTGACTTAAACCTAGGCCCAACCTTGGAATATGGGGCGGCTGGCTACAAAAGCTTCAAACAGGAGAGGAGGGAGTTACTGGAGATACTGAGGCATAATGCTCTAAGAGAAAACTTAGTTGAGGAGAAACTTTTCCTGTGATCCCAAACATTCCCCGTAACACAAGCAAACTTAGGAGTAAAACGATAAGAATGAAATTTTTTTTTTTTTGCTAAGGATTGTTCTGGCTATTCTTGGTTGCTTGTGTTTCCATATGAATTCCTGTGTTATTTTTTCTAGGCCTGAGAAGAATGTTGCTGGTAATTCAATGGGTATTGCATTGAATCTGTAGATTGCCTTAGGTAAGATGGACATCTTCATGATGTTGATTCTTCTAACCCATGAGCATGGGATATTTTTCCACTTGTTTGTGTCATCTTTGACTTCTTTGAGCAGAGTTTTGTAGTTTTCATTGTAAAGGTCTTTCACGTCTCTGGTTAGCAAGATGCCAAGGTACTTCATTTTTTGTGTGGCTATTGTGAATGGAATTATGCTTTTTATTTGGGTTTCTGTTTGTTTATTATTGGTGTAAGAAATGCGATTGTCTTTTGCACATTTATTTTATATCCTGAGACTTTGCCAAAGGCCTTTATCAGTGTAAGGAGGTTTTTGACAGATTCTCTTGGGTTTTCAAGGTACACAGTCATGTTGTCTGCAAAGAGAGATAAGTTGACTTCCTCTTTTCCTATTTGGATACCCCTGATTGCCTTCTCTTCTTTGATTGCTGTAGCCAGGACTTCCAATACTATATTGAACAGGAGGGGTGAGAGTGGGCATCCTTGTCTTGTTCCAGTTTTCAGGGGAAATGGTTCCAATTTTTGTCCATTTAGGAGTATGCTGACTGTGGGTTTCTCGTAGATGGCTTTTACTATTTTGAGGTATGTTCCCCGTATGCTTAGATGTTCAAGGGTTTTTATCAAGAAGGGGTGCTGGATTTTATGAAAAGCTTTTTTTGCATCTAATGATATAATCATGTGGTTTTTGTTTTGACATCTGTTGATGTATTTAATTACATTTGTGGTTTTATGAATGTTGAACCAGCCTTGCATCCCAGGGATGAAGGCTACTTGGTCATGATGGATGATTTTTGAGATGTGTTGTTGAATCTGGTTTGCTAGGATCTTGTTGAGAATTTTAGCATCTATGTTCATCAAAAATATTGGCCTGTAGTTCTCTTTCTTTGTTGGGTCTTTACCTGGCTTGGGTATCAATATGATGTTAGCTTTGTAAAATGATTTGGGGAGAGTTCCATCTTTCTCAATCGCTGAAATACCTTCAGTAGGATTGGAATCAGCTCCTTCAATGTCTTGTAGAATTCTGCTGGAAAGCCATCTGGTCCAGGGCTTTTTTTTGTAGGTAGTTTTCTTATTATGTAGTCAATTTCCTTGGTTGTTATTGGTCTATTTAGGGTCTCAATTTCTTCTTGTTTCAACCGAGGCAGGTTGTGTGATGACAGAAAGTCCTCTATTTCCTTGAGGTTTTTAAGTTTGTTTCCATACAAGTGTACATAGTAGTCTCTAATGATCTTTTGTATTTCTTCAGGGTCAGATGTGACTTCATCTTTTGTGTTTGAGCTACAATCATCAAAACAGCTTGGTACTGGTATAGGAACAGGCATATAGATCAGTAGAATAGATCTGAGATTCCAGAAGCAAAACCTCAGTTTCTCAACCAACTCATCTTCAACAAAGCCTCCACCACCTACCACTGGGGAGAGGAGAACCTATTCAGTAAATGGTGCTGGGAAACTGGCTGACCACTTGCAGAAGATTGAAACAGGACCCCTATCTATCCCCATACACAAAAATTAACTCCAAATGAATCAGAGACCTAAATGTAAAACCTCAAACCATAAGAACCTTAGAAAACGAAGGACATACCCTCATGGAAATTGAAACTGCCATCCAATTCTTGAACAAAACCCGAAACCCACAGGCCATGAGAGATAAGATAGACAAGTGGGACCTCATTAAACTTACAAGCTTCTGCAAAGCCAAAGAAACCATCAAGAGAGCAGGGAGACAGCCTACAGACTGGGAAAAAGTATTTGTCAACTCCAGGTCTGACAAAGGCTTAACATCTTGTATCTATAAGGAATTCAAACATGCTGAAAAGGAAAAAAACAAACAACCCCATTATAAAATGAGCAAAAGATATGAACAGACACTTCACAAAGGAAGACATCTGAGCAACCAACAGGCACATGAAGAAATGTTCAACCTCACTAATCATCAGGGAGATGCAAATCAAAACCACACTGAGATACCACCTAACTCCAGTCAGAATGGCAATTATCAATAACTCAAAAAATAACAGTGGCTGAAGCGGGTGTGGTGAAAAGGGAATACTTCTACACTGTTGGTGGGAGCGTAAACTAGTGCAACCTCTGTGGAAAGCAGTGTGGTGATTCCTAAAATCTCTAAATATCAACCTCCCATATGACCCTGCAATCCCCCTACTGGAAATATACCCTGAAGAACTCAAATCACTCTATCAAAAAGATACCTGCACACGAATGTTTATTGCAGCATTGTTCACAATAGCAAGAACCTGGAACCAACCATGCTATCCATCAAAAGAGGACTGGATTAAAAAAATGTGGTATATATACATGATGGAATACTATGCAGCCATAAAAAAGAACAAAATCATGAATTTTGCAGCAACCTGGATGGAACTAGAGCCTATGATACTGAGTGACCTCTCACAGCAACAGAGATCTGAGTATGACATGTTCTCACTCATATAGTGGACCTTGATCATCCAACGTATTACCATAAGAAAATGACTGATAGTGGTGGGAATCTTTGGGGGGGAGGGAAAGGGAGATGGGATTAATTGTGGTAAACATCTGTCTGGGGACGGGGAGACAGCTCTTATCAGCAAGGGTGCCTGAATAAAGCATATTTGCATACCTAACCCTAAACTGTACCCCACAATATCATAATAAAAAATATTGATTATAAAAAAAAAAGAATGAAAATGTGATCAAAGCTTAGCTTAGAAATAGGCTGCTTGATCAACGTTTTGGGCAATATATACAACTTTCTGCTAACAGCAAGTGTAAGCCCTTTCCCTTAAGGACATGTGTTCTCTCTTTGATATGTTTTTCTTTTTTTTCCCTCCAGAATAAACTGTACTTTTAAACTCTCTCTGTGATTCGTTCTGAAATTCCTTTCTGTGGCAGTGTCAAACCCCCCATGGAGCAACTACACCCATGCCATCTGGCATCAGAAGGTTTATCTGCCTTGCCCAGGATAAATTGGCCAAGTGACAATACCTGGATTCATTACAGGACAGGTTTGATCATCACGCGTGACGTTTGCAAGAGCCAAAAATGGATGCAGTGTTCCCTCAGCAGAAATCTTGGTGGATGTAAAGATATGGGATCATCACCAATGTTACAAAAGGAAATGACCCCGATATTCATATCCAGGAAAATCTTCGCTCGGTGCAACTGGAGACCCACCCAGAGAGCAGTCGGAGGCATAGTGCTGTCAGTGAAGAGCTCTTGATTTCTCAAACCCTTGGTCCAGAAGCCAAGTTCTGACGACAGTGTGATATCTCCTTGCTGATTCATGGATCCTTTGCAAACACCCATAGTTCATTCTTTGCAGACACCCACGTCCACATCCCAGTAATGGTGGCCAGATAGGAACTGAGAAGAGCCCAGGACACAGTGCAGAGAATCTCTCAGCATGCTTTTCTCTACTGCGTTTGAAATGTCCGCGACAGACCTTCGTCACATCATCAGAAATGATGAGGTGGGCGTTGGCCACATCCACATCTCAGGTCATGTCCATTGTGGAAAGAAAAAACAGTAGTTCAGCATAAACACACACCATATTTATACTCGCTCTTCACACCAACTGCAAAGGGCCAGCTACCTCATTCACTTTCTCTTGTTTTGTTCTACTTTTCTTCCCCAAATCAGAATTTTCCTGGGGAAATTTCCCTGGCCCCCGGATGGGTCACAATTTCTATATAGAATGAATGAATCTAACTATAACAAGAACCTTTTATTCCTAGTAGGGCTTCCTTTTGCATTATGTTATTGAATTCTTTGATGAAAGATTTTTCTTCCCTTTAGGGCATAAAATACACGAAGGGAAAGACCATGATTGCTGTCTCTCAAAATTATTATTATTATTATTATTTTATTTTATTTTATTTTTTAGTGAGAAAACAGGATTTATTGAGAGGACAGAAAGCCTCCCACAGTGGGAGGGGATCAGAAAGGGTTACCCTCTCAAAATTATTATACAAACTAGAACAGATTCTGTCAAAATTTAGACATGTAATAAATATTTAAATGGTGGAAAATATGTTATTGATTGCAGAATCATAGTGAAATAGGCATTGTTTTCTTTGCCATTATCTTCTTTATTTGTGTTGACTAGGCAATTGCATTCTGGGCCTTTGCTCTCCTGGAGTCATATACATACATACATACATACATACATACATACATACATACATACATAATGCTTGGAGCCCTGAGATGAGAGGGTTAACTCTGGGGAAGTCAGGTTAGAGGATGGAATTCCCAGGGACATGAGTGCCGACATGGGGGGAATCTTGGCAGTAACTCGGTTCCAGAACCTGCACCGGTCGAGGGGTGGGTGGAGCTTGGAGAGGAGCGGCTTTGTGGAATGCCACCATTTCCAGGTTACAAGGGCCAAGAACTACTTGTTCCAAGGAGACCTTGAAGATGGAGCCAGTGTAGACCTTGGAAGTGGACACTCTGGACCAGAAGCCAATCAGTTTCTTTGGCCTCCTAATGACCTGGCTCAGTGGAAGAAGTTAGAATTATGTCACAATTGGGGAAGGGTTTGTCAAAGATGGGGAAAAAAAATCAGAGATGAGTTTCAGCATCCTAAACACAAGTTTGCACGGTACAAGAAGTCAACTCAATTAGAAGACAAAGCAGGCCACGTACAGTGGCTCTTGCCTGTGATCCCAGCACTTTGGGAGGCTGAGGCGGGAGGATCACTTGAGCCCAGGAGTTTGAGACCAGCCTAGGCAACATAGTGAGACCTTGTTTCTACAAAACGAACAAACAAACAAAAATTATTGGGACATGGTGGCACACGCCCGTAGTCCCAGCTACTCAGGAGGCTGAGACAGAAGGATTGCCTGAGCCCAGGAGGTTGAGGCTGCAGTGAGCTGTGATGGTGCCGCTGTACTTCCAGCCTGGGTGAGTGAGTGAGACCTCTACTCAAAAAACAAACAAACAAACAAATAAACAAAACCATAATGGAACATGACGCAACTATAAAGAAGGACAAAATCATGAACTTCGCAGCAACCTGCATGGACTTAGAGTCTATAATACTGAGTGATCATTCACAGAAACAAGGAACCAAGTTCTCACTCAGAAGTGGAACTTGAACAATGATCGTAATACTATAAGAAAGGGATTGGCAGTGGTGGGAAACTGCCAGGGGACGTGGAGCACACCACATCAGCAAGGGAACCTGTGTAATGAACATTTGTATACTAACCCTGAATTGTACCCCACATCTTTAAAATAAGAAAAATTTAAAAATAAAAATATAGGCCTGGTGCGGTGGGTCAAGCCTGTCATCCCAGCACTTTGGGAGGCCGAGGCGAGAGGATTGCCTAAGTTCAGGGGTTCGAGACCAGCCTGGGCAATGTGGCGAGACCTCATCTCTTCAATAAATCAAAAAATAAACCAGGCGCGGTGGCGCGCACCTGTAGTTCCGGCTACTTGGAAGGCTGAGGTGGAAGAATTGCTGGAGCCCAGCAGGTTGAGGCTGCGGTGGCCATGAGTGTGCCCCTGCACTCCAGCCTGGGTGACAGAGTGAGACTCCAACTCAAAGAAATAAATTAAGAAAAAATAAAAAATAAATAAAATAAAAACAAAGTAATTCATTTTTTTCACAATTGATATTAGGGGCAAAAATATTGCAAAATCACACTCACTGAATTTACTCAGCCACCAATGATTGTATGGCATGTTCATGATGACAGACACAGGGAAGAGAGAGTGAGGGTGGCTCAGAACCTCCACAGAGCCTGGGTTTGGGAACCCGGTGGGTCTGGTCTGGCATCCTGACTTCGCGCTTCATCCCTGCAGCTGAGCCACAAGGCTTCCCCTCATCAGCACAACTTCATTTAAGCTAAATCCCGACAGTGCGGAGCCAACATGGAATCAAGGCATTGTCTCCTGCGGCACCAGGCTGGACAGCATGGGAAGCACATGCCAAGAGTCTCAGGGCCGGAGACTGCAGCTGGGCCTGAACTTGCAGGAAAATTCCCCCTTTGCCTGGGGGTTCTGAGCACTGTAACAATTTTGTTCCTTGTAGTGGTGGCCCACACTGTGGATTAGAATCCCCTGGGGACTTTTTTTTTGAGTTGGAGTCTCACTCTGTCACCCAGGCTGATGTGCAGTGGCATGCTTACAGCCACTGCAGCCTTGACCTACTGGGCTCCAGTGATCCTTCTGCCTCAGCCTTCCAAGTATCTGTAACTACAGGTGCAAGTCACCATGCCTGGCTAATTTTTTTATTTATTGTAGAAAGGAGGTCTTGCCAAGTTGCCTGGGCTAGTCTCAAACCCATGGGCTCAGGCAATCCACTTGTCTCGGCCTCCCAAAATGATGGGATGACAGGCTGAGCCCCTGAGTCCGGTCCCCTGGGGACTTTTAAGCATTGCAGATTCCTGAGCCTCAGAACAGAGGGGGGTCGGGATGAGTAGGTACAGGGTCTTGCTACTCAGTGCCAGGCCCACACACCACTTGGGTTTGTGTCAGAAATCCAGATTCTTAGGAAAGCCCAGTGCTACACAATCAAAATGTACATTTAACCAAGATCCTCAGGTAATGTACAGATTTTATTTTATTTTTTTGAGCCAGGGTCTCACTTTATTGCCCAGGTGGGACTAGAGTGTCATGGAATGATCATGGCTCACTGTAGCCTCAGCCTCCCGGGCTCAGGTGATCCTCCCACTTCAGCCTCCCCAGTAGCTGGGATTATAGGTGCACGCCACCACACCAGGCTAATTTTTAAGTTTTCTGTAGAGATAAGGTCTCACTATGTTGTCCAGGCTGGCCTTGAGCTCCTGGGCTTAAGCAATCCTTCTGCCTCAGCCTCCCAAAGTGCAGGGATGATGGGTATGAGCCACCACACCCGACCCAATTTACAAATTTTGAAACTTGAGAAGCTGTGTTCTAGGCCGGTGTTGTACAAAGTAATAAAATGAGAGCATGTGCATAATTTAGAGATTTTTTTTTGAGTCAGAGTCTCACTCTGTCGCCCAGGCTAGAGTGCAGTGGCAGGCTCACAGCCAACACAGCCTCGACCTGCTGGACTCAGGCAATCCTCCCACCTCAGGCTTCCAAGTAGCTGGAACTGCAGGCGTGTGCTACCACGCCCAGTTGATGTTTTTTGTTTACTGTAGAGACGAGGTCTTGCCAAGTTGCCCAGGTTGGTCTTGAACCCCTGGACTCAGGCAGTCCTCTCGCCTCGGCCTCCCAAAGTGCTGGGATTACAGACTTGAGCCACTGTGCCCAGCCCAGAGATTTCTTGTAAACACATAAAAGTAGTAAAGTAAGAAACATGCATAATTTTAATAATATATTTCATTTAATACAATATATTTAAAACATTATTCCCACACAGAGTACCGGCCACATTTCAAGCACTCAATAGCTACCAGTGGTACTGTACAGTACAGTACCAGTGGTACTGTACTGAACTCAACACAGATCTAAGGCATGAGCTAAGCATTGTTCACATTCTTAAAAATCTCTAGGTGGGCCAGGTGCAGTGGCTCACACCTGTAATCCCAGCATTTTGGAAGGTGAGGAGGGAGAATCACTTCAGTCCAGCAGTTTGAAAGCCTGGGCACATAGCCAGACCCCGTATCTACACACACACACAAAGAAAAAAAAATCTAGCTGGGTATTGTGGTGTACACCTGTAGTCCCAGCTACTCAGGAGGCTGAGGCAGGAAGATCACCTGAGCCCAGGAGGTTGAGTCTGCAGTGAACCTTGATTGTGTCACTGCACTTCAGCTTGGGCAAGACCCCAACTCAAAGTCTGCAAGTGCTTCTAATGGATTCTCAGAGGTGAGACTGCATTGTTCGGGGGAGCATAAAAGTTATATATAGTTATATATATAACCTGACATCAGTTAATGCCCATCATTAATGGAGAGACATTTAGAAGCTGCTTTTTCCAGGGCCCCTTATGAGTTCTGGACAGGTTGCACAGATCTCCTGCTTTGGAACTTCTTCATCCTTGAGTTCATCCACAGAACAGCTCTCAACTGGGGCTACAGCGCCTTGATCTTGGAAACTGGCTTCCCCAGCTGGGAAATGGACTTGAGGTTTTCCTCTAAGAGACCTCGGAGCAGGACACAGCACACCCTCCCCATGGGGCCCCTTCTCCAGGGAGCTGATGCATTGGAGGCAGTAGACACATCCACGCTTCAGGTACATGGGTTTTTCTTTTCTTTTTTTGAGTTGGAGTCTCATTCTGTCATCCAGGCTGGACTGCAGTGGCACACTCACGGCCACTGCAACCTCGATCTGCTGGGTTCAGGTGATCCTTCTGCCTCAGCCTTCCAAGTAGCTGGAACCACAGGCGTGCACCACCACGCCTGGCTAATTTCCTGATTTACTGTAGAGACAAGGTCTCGCCAGGTTGCCCAGACTGGTCTCGAACCCCTGGGCTCAGATCATCCTCTCGCCTCCACCTCCCAAAGTGCTGGGATGACAGGTGTGAGCAACCACGCCTGGCCTTGGGCACATGGGTTTTTCAAGTGGGTCAGACAACTCCTGGTACTTTTAAAATATTCAGCCACAGTCGCTGCCTGGGGAAAAAATGTGGAGTTGAATGACTTCAAGTCCTTGGGGACGTTCACCATTACGTGTGTGGAGATATCAATGCCCACCGTTTGCCGTTGCTAACGCTAGATGGTGAACACAGACCATCAATACTCATACAGCTTCTGAAGTTGGATAGGCTGGTTGCAATAAAAGACGGGATTCATTCTCCAACTTTAAGTTAAGGGGGTGGGGGCGTTTGTACCTGAGCTGTCCAACATGGCATCACCAACCGCACGTGGCCATTGAGCACCTGAATGGGGGCTCATCTGAGTGGATAAGATGGCAGTCAGCCATCTTGCTAACAGTATGTAAAACTTGATGACATGTCAAAAATATTATAGATCTATATGTATATTTTTTGAGTCAGAATCTCACTCTGTCACCTAGGTGGCAATGGCAGGCTCACAGCCACCGCAGCCTCGACCTGCTGGGCTCCAGCGATCCTTCTGCCTCAGCCTTCCAAGTAGCCAGAATTACAGGTGTGCGCCACCATGCCCGGCTAATTTTTTGATTTATTGTAGAGACGAGGTCTCACCAAGTTGCCCAGGCTGCTCTCAAACCCCTGAGCTCAGTCAATCCTCTCATATCGTCCTCCAAAGTGCTGGAATGACAGGTTTTAGCCACCATGCCTGGCCAAAAATATTATATTTTTACATTAAAATTATTTAATTGCTGAATTGGAGTTGCCCAGGCTGGAGTGCAGTGGCATAATCATGACTCACCACAGCCCCCGCTTCCTGGGCTCAAGTGATCCTCCTGCCCCAGCCTCTTGAGTAGCTAGAACTACAGGCATATGCTACCACACCCAGCTAATTAAAACAAAAAATTCTGTAGAGGGGTCTCCTTGTGTCTCCCAGGTTGGTCTTGAACTCCTGGGCTCAAGCGATTCTCCTGTCTAGGCCTCTCAAAGTGCCGGGATGACAGGCATGAGCTCCTGTGTCCAGTGGCCTAACATCATTTAAATACTGTAGTTCCTTTTTATTTTTAAAAGTGTGGCTACTCGGAAATTTAAAAATTATATGCGTGGGTCATGTTATTCAGGTTGAGTATTTGTTGTCTGAAATCCTCGGGACCAGAAGTGTTTTGGATTTCAGACTTTTTAAGATTTTAGAATATTCATACTAGTGAAGCATCCCGTGTCTGATATGCTCCAATAAGCATTTCCTTTCAGCGTCAGGTTGGCCCTCCGAAAGATTTGGATTTGAAGCGTTTTGAATTTCAGATTTGTGGATCTGGGGATGGACAGGCTGCATTTCTACTGGGCAGGGCAGATTGAGGCCCAGAAACCTTCAAATCTCCCAGCTGGACCAACCTGGACACGGCAAAAGCCCTACAGAAATGGAGTCACTGGAGGAAACACTTGTCAACCCGTTGAGTTGATCAAACTATGATTTCACTTAGAAAATAAAAGACTCTGTATTGTCTCCAGCCTGAGTATTGAAAAATGAACTCCAGGCCAGATACAGTGGCTCATGCCTGTCATCCTAGCACTTTGGGAGACTGAGGCTGGAGGATTGCCTTGAGCCCAGGAGTTTGAGACCAGCCTGGGCAACATTGTGAGACTTCGACTCAAAAAAAAAAAAAATTTCTGGGCTTGGTATGCACTTGTAGTCCCATCTACTCAGGAGGTTGAGGTGGAAGGATTGCCTAAACCCAGCATGTTGAGGCTGCAGTGAGCCGTGCTGGTGCCACTGCACACCAGCCTAGGAGACAGAGTGAGACCCTGACTCAAAAAATACAAAAAGAAAAGAAAAAGAAAAACTGACAAACTGACTCCTACTCACTGCAACGAGGGCAGAGGGCCCAGGGTCTCTAAGCGCACACAGTGCCCAGCATGGAGGTGGCCTCAGACAACACCTGCTGAATTAATGAATCACTCTGCCTTGGACCTTGCTCGGTCCTTTGTAGATATTTGAGAAGTGTCAAAGAAAGTCTGTGAGACTTTCCCGATCCTTGACTGTGCTGCCTTTGATGTCCTGCTGTTTCTGGTGACAGCTCAGTTCTGGAGTGACCGTGACCTCCAAGTGGCTTTTATTAGGGAGGGTGCCCCTCCTATGGCACTCACACCCTGCTTCTCCTGTCTGAGCCGATGTGATTTCTATTTGACTTATGAGATTTTTCACAGATGTTACAGAGAGGTTACCATGGACACAGGAGATGATGGTGTCTTGAGGTGTTATTTTATAAATTAACATGGACGAACCATTATGACATTGTCATTCTTTGTAAGATCTCAAATATGAGTTCTGTGGATAAGAACTGTAAATAGGATGGATATTTAAAAAAATTTATTTCATTTTAAAGATGGGTGCAACTCAGGATTAGGTATACAAGTGGTCATTGTACAGGTCAAGTTTGGGCCTTTCTTTGGTCCCCACTTTGCCTGTTTTGAGATCAGGTACCCTTATTGATGTGTCCCCCTTACCCCCACCCCCGGCAGTATCCCGCTACTGTCAACCCCTTTCTTATAGTATTATGGTAAATGTTCAAGTCTGCTTATGAGTGAGAACATATGGTACTCTGTTCTTTGTTTCTGTGATAGATTGCTGAGTATGATGGACTCTAAATCCATCCAAGTTGCTGCAAAGTTCATAATTTTGTTCCTCTATGGTTGCATAATATTCCATCATGTATATGTACCACTTTTTAAAATCCAGTTTAGTTTTGTTTTGTTTGTTTTGAGTCAGAGTCTCACTCTGTCACCCAGGCTGGAGTGCAGTGGCACGGTCACGGCCACTGTAGCCTCGACCTGCTGGGCTCAGGTGATCCTTCTGCTTCAGCCTTCCAAGTAGCTGGAACTACAAGCATGAGCCACCATGCCCAACTAATTTTTTGATTTATGTAGAGACGAGGTCTTGCCATGTTGCCCAGGCTGGTCTCGAACCCATGGGCTCAGGCAATCCTCTTGCCTCAACCTCCCAAAGTGCTGGGATTAAAGACGTGAACCACCGTGCCTGGCTATCCAGTCCAGTTTTGATGGGCAGCATGATTGGTTCAAGAATGGTAATTAGGATGGAAATTTAAAAAAAGTATTTTTCAATTAGCCAGGTGTGGTGGTGCATGCCTGTGGTTCCAGCTACTTGGAAGGCTGAGGTGGAAGGATCGCCGGAGCCCAGCAGGTCGAGGCTGCGGTGGCTGTGAGCGTGCCCCTGCACTCCAGCCTGGGTGACAGAGTGAGACCCAACTCAAAAAAAAAAATAATAATAAAAAAAAGCTGCAGGGTTTTCATCTGGTTCTTGGATAATCTCCTTGACTTTGTCATAGTTCACTGGTTTAATAGTGGCCTTTTGCATGCCGTGTATCAGGCAGAAAATATAATGTTTCCATTTTTCCCTGTCGGGGAGTTGGGCTGATATCTCCAGTTGGGGTCTGTTTCTGGGATGGCTATTGCAGCCGGGGAATGCTGGTCAGGCTGAGTGTGGCTAAGTTCATCGGCAAATTCTCGGGTTGTGGCAAAAATCTGGTTAAGTTCCTCATGGTGAGTGGCAGTGGTTAAAACAACCTGAATATCTTTCCATGTATGATCACACAAAAGGGGGTGTTGAAATTCCTTAGCAAACTTGGTTAGGTCGGTGGGAAAGGAATGAGCCTACTTGCGTTTCAATTTGGGAAAGGTCCATGATGGAGAACGGGACATGAACCCTGGCTATTCCTTCCCTTAGAGGAGACTGGGGAACGACTGCAGGAGCCTGGAATGGTCTTCCAGCATGAATGTGTGCAGGTGAAGGTGGCAGCGGGGAAGACAGAGGAGGAGGAAGGCGGAGGGCCTGGGTTCAGTGCTGAATCTGTGTCTCTAGATAGAGGGGAGGGGAAGGAAGAGGGAACCCTGGCAGACCTGGGAGAGGGACCTGTGGAGGGTAAGGAGGCAGAGGTGGGTTCCAAGAAACAGGAACAGCTAGATTAACTGGCTCTAAGCCATCCAAGGATGAGTTAGCTGGTGCAGGGATAAGAACACACATGCAAGAGGAGGAGAGTAAGTCCTGATGACGAGCTAGCTAAAATAAAATAAAATAAAGCCCGAATATACAGAACTTCAGCATGCTTTTTTCTTTTTCTTTCTTTCTTTTCTTTCTTTCTTTCTTTCTTTCTTTCTTTCTTTCTTTCTTTCTTTCTTTCTTTCTCTCTCTCTCTCTCTCTCTCTCTCTCTTTCCTTCCTTCCCTCCTTCCTTCCTTCTTTCTTTCTTTCTTTCTTTCCCTTCCTTCCTTCCTTCCTCCTCCCTCCCTCCCTCCCTCCCTCCCTCCTTCCTTCCTTCCTTTCTTTCTTTCTTTCTTTCTCTCTCTCTCTCTTTCCTTCCTTCCCTCCTTCCTTCCTTCCTTCCTTCCTTCTTTCTTTCCTCCTCCCTCCTCTCCCTCCCTCCCTCCTCCTCCTCCCTCCCTCCTCCCTCCCTCCCTCCTCCCTCCTCTCCTCTCTTTCTTTCTTTCTTTCTTCTTTCCTTTCTTCTTTCTTTCTTTCTTTCTTTCTTTCTTTCTTTCTTATCTCACTCTGTTGCCCAGGCTGGATTGCAGTGGAATGCTCACGGCCACCGCAGCCTTGACCTGCTGGGCTCAGGAGATACTCCTGCCTTAGCCTTCCAATTAGTTGGAACTACAGGCACGTTCCACCATGCCTGGTTAATTTTTTGATTTATTGTAGAGATGAGGTCACACCAAGTTGCCCAGGCTGATCTCAAACCTGTGGACTCAGGCAATCCTCTTGTCTCAGCCTCCCAAAGTGCTGGGATGACAGGCTTGAGCCATTGCACCCAGCCCATTTATTTTATTTTTAGTTTTTGAGTTGGAGTCTCACTCTGTTGCCCAGGTTGGAGTGCACTGGCACACTCACTGGCATGCTCATGGTCACCCCAGCGTCGAGCCACTGGGCTCCGGTGATCCTTCCGCCTCAGCCTTCTAGCACACTATCACGTCTAGTTAATTTTGGTTTAATGTAAAGATGAGGTCTCGCCAAATTGCCCGGGCTGGTCTCAAACCTGTGGACTCAGGCAATCCAGTTGCCTCGGCCTCCCCAAGTGCTGGGATGACTGGCTAAGCCACCAGGTCACCGTCTGGCTTCTCTTTGAGACTTTTTTTTTTTTTGAGTTGGAGTCTCACTCTGTCACCCTGACTGGACACTGCAGCCTCGACCTGCTGGGCTCCAGCGATCCTTCTGCCTCAGCCTTCCATGTAGCTGGAACAACAGGCGCTCACTACCCGTTGTTTGTTCGGTCACAGAGGGGTTCCTGAAGCCCCCTCTGAGAGGTCGCTTTTACTCTTTTGCTTTGGGATGCATGTTTTCTTTTCTTTTGAGTCAGAGTCTCACTCTGTTACCCAGGCTGGAGTGTAGTGGCATAATCACGGCCACCGCAGCCCCGACCTGCTGGACTCAGGTGATCCTTGCACTTCAGCCTTCCAAGTAGCTGGAACTAAAGGTGCGCGCTACCATGCCCGGCTAATTTTTGATTTGTTGTAGAGATGAGGTCTCGCCAAGTTGCCCAGGCGGGTCTCGAACCCGCGGGCTTAGGCAATCCACTCACTTCGGCCTCCCAAAGTGCTGGGATTACAGGCTGAGCCACCGAGCCCGACCTCTTTGAGACTTTAATGTGTAAGTCAAGTTGCCTCAAGGTGCTGAATGCGAGGGAGCCCCCTTGTGACCAAATTTCCCCATTGCCTAATTTATATTCTGACCAGGTGTCTGGGTGTCGTCTGGGGCTGATATTTTTCCCTAATGAAAGTGTCTTAAGGTTCTTGAAAGACATGCTGACTGGGTGCAGTGGCTCACTCCTATGATCCCAACATTTTGGGAGGCTGAGGTGAGAGGATTGCCTGAATCCACGGGTTCGAGACCAGCCTGGACAACATGGCAAGGCCTCATCTCTACAATAAATCAAAAAATTAGCTGGGCATGGTAGCGCGTGCCTTTAGTTCCAGTTACCTGGAAGGCTGAAGTGGAAGAATCACCTGAGTCCAGCAGGTCGAGGCTGCGGTGGCGTGATTATGCCACTGCACTCCAGCCTGGGCAACAGAGTGAGACTCTGACTCAAAAGAAAACAAAACATGCATCCCAAAGCAAAAGAGCAAAAGCGACCTCTCAGAGGGTCTTCAGGAACCCCACTGTGACCGAATAAACAATGGGACTCACCAAAGGTGATGCTTCCTACCCAGAAAGGCTGAGGCCATGTGGGGCTCATCTTCAAGCAAAGAGAGAACAGAGATTACTTACCTCTTACCCGGTTGGTTGCTGGTGGTCCCTTCAGGGGCCTTCTTGCCTTTCCAGGGAGTCGCCCTGGCGAAAAGACAGTCAGTTGCTCACCGAGATCTAGTCTGGTCCATGGAGAGGCTCAAAGAGCTTGGCTACAGGTTGAGAGAGAGGACAGACCTTAGTCTCCCACTCTAAAGGGCCCCAGCGGTCTGCTGCCTTTCCCTGGGGCCTTCAGACACACCGGGGAGCCGCCCTGGCCAGAGCCATTGTTTGCCACCAAGTTCCAGCATAATCCACAGGAGTTACAGGTTTGAAGACAGGAGAGTGAGGAAAGAGTCACGGAGAGGATTTCCCCGTACTTGGCCACCAGACGAAGGGTCAACTGAGGCAAGGTGGGCTGGAACCGGTGCTGGGGCTGAGGGAATAATGCAAGATTGCAACCAAGTAAGAAAGTAGAAAGAAGCAAAGTTTATTACTCACCTTTCATAGATTGGAAAGGGGGCTGACACTCAGAGGAAAGTGTGGCCTTGAAGGGTCATGAAATGTGTATATTTAAGGGCCTCTGGGTAGGGGGATTTCAGCCCAAAGGGGTGTCCAGGGCTGCGGGTCTTTGATGTGGATTGTGTAGTGGCCGAAAGTTCAATCCGAGAGACCACGAAGAGCCAATTCCGATGAAAGTTCAAGAGGGCCTTTATTTACAAGCTCAAGCCTGGACCTCTGTCGACAACTGACACAGCAGAGTACATTCAGAGGCTCTGATTTCCTTAAGCAGATGCCTTTTATGCTTTTACACAAAGGGAGGAGGAGTTTGGGGGGGCTTTCCAGTTTTTTTGCCATTTAATTGGGTAGTAACCTCTGGTGGTCAGCTTAATCGTGGAGGATTGGCTAGCCTGACTCGGGCTGACCTTGGCCCACTAGCTAGGGAAGTTGCAGAGACATCTGGAAACTTAGGTGATTACCCCTGGCACCAGATTGGTTGTTGCTAAGGGGAAAGTGAGACAAGGGAAAAATAAATGGAGCTTTGCAGTTTTTCCCATAACTGGAACTTTAAACAGTTACAGGTTATGCTTTAAGACAGAAAACTAAAAATGGCTGTGCTATTGTCCACAAGCCGATTACATATTTATTGGGTTATAGCATGCTCCTAACCTAAGTCTATAGTATATTGTATTACAGTCCTCTCAATTGTAGTCATGTGAGTCTTAGACCTGGAGGTTGCCAGACATTAGCATCTCATGCCCTCAGGTGGCCGGCTTGATGGGAGGAGACAAGGGAAGGGGGCTTTCCTGAAAGCGACTTTGTCAGACATTTGCAAAACACAAACTCTTTGACCAAAGTGTGGTCTATTATCGTTTCTAGGGCTCTGTCCTTGTCTTACAGCTGATGGAGATTTGCCAAGGTGGTGGGGTAGGCTGCCGCTGGGCCTGCAGTGAAGTGTCTGTTTCCTAAAACCTGCCTATTGGAAATTTATCTATCTATGTCTAACCTGTGCTAGATTCAAAGCGTGTCAGCGGTAAAGTCTGAGCAAAAATGGTTATGCTGAGACAAGAAGGCTAAACTAAGTTTATTCTAGATTTCTGTAGGTATCTCCTTTCTCTATCATCTACATCTATCCTTCTATCTATCTCTATCATCTTTCTATCTGTATCTATCTCTATCTTCTATCATCTATCAATCTATCTACCGTCTATTTATTGATTTGTCTTCTATCTATCATCTATCTTTCTATCTGTATCTGACTTCTATCTATCTATTGATTGGTTGATCTCTCTATCAATCTATCTATTCATCCTATCTATCTATTGATCTGTCTTCTATCTATCTCTATAATCTATCTTTCTATCTATATCCACCCTCTCTCTCTCTCTCTCTCTAGTCTATCTACCTATTGATCTATTTATCATGTATCCATCTATTCATTCATTTGTCCATCTCATCTAGCTACCATCTATCTATATCATCTATCTATGCTTGTATCATCTATCCATCTATCACCTATTTATGTATCTATGGATCTTTTAAAAATGAAACAGGTAGAGTAGCTCTGCCTATTTTATTTAAATATCCCAGGTGGCTATGTTACCCAGGCTGGTCTCAAACTCCTGGCCTCAAGGGATCCTCCCACCTAAGCTTCCCAAACTGCTGGGATTACAGGTGTAAGCCACCACGCCCAGACTGGTTGCACTTTATTCACATCCTGTGAGACAGTTTCCGTCCTTTGCTTTTACTGTTGAATAAGGAATAGAAAGAAGAAATCTTATTGACTAGTACTGTGCTGCTCCATTAAATGCAAGACTCTTAGTGGTCAAGATAGTGAAGCCAATTTTAGATATTTTTGTACACCAGGAAGATGGACAGATTATAATGACAGCTCATAAATTGTAATTATATTTAATATCTTTATAAATTATTGGGTCCCTAAAGGTATTTGAGTGGTTTGTTTTTGAAAATTATTTTCCACTGGCGTGGTGGTGCATGCCTGTAATCCCAGCACTTTGGGAGGTCAAGGCGAGAGGATTACCTGAGACCAGGGGTTTGAGACCAGCCTGAGCAACTTGGTGAGACTTCATCTCTACAATAAATAAAAAAATTAGCTGGACGTGGTGGCGCATGCCTGTAGTTCCAGTTGCTCGTAAGGCTGAGGTGGCAGAATCACCTGAACCCAGCAGGTCGAGGCTTTGGTGGCCATGATCGTGCCACCGCACTCCAGCCTGGGCTACAGAGTGAGACTCTGACTCAAAAACAATAAATTATTTTCCCACTTATTTTGGCCTTTGTTTTCCAAACACAAAAGTCTAGACAAGTCTTAATGTGTGAGTGAGAATTGCAAATAATATTTGACTAAAGAAGTGATAATAAGCATGCTTCTTTTTTAAAATTAAATTTTATTTTTTTAAACAATAGAGATGGAGTCTTGCTATGTTGCCTGGGCTGGTCTCAAAGTGATCACCCCGCCTCAGCCTCCCAAAGTGCTGGGATTATTGGTATGTGCCACCGCACCAGAACCTCATTACCTCTGGTCTTCTCACAGCAAACCTCAGTGGAGATGTGTCAACGTTTACAAAAGGATCCCATGACTCCCATCGGATGGATCCCTGCATCCATCCTATTTTCTGGAATGTTCACTAGACTCATTTGACTCCATCACTCTCTGTTCAGTAAATATTTGAGGACCCTGGACTACCTTTTCCTCTTAAGATTATTTAAAATCATCACTGTCTATATTTCTGGGTATTTGTTGAGCCAGTGTTTTTAGAAGCCCTTAGATATCTACATAGCCCTTCTTTCTGCCTGGAAGTCTTTATTTTTATTTTATTCTAGAGATCTGGGGTACAAGTCAGGATTAAGTATACAAATAGGCTGCATGCAGGTGAAGTTTGGGCCTCCAACTGGCCCTCACCTCCCTGATTTGCGACCAGGCATCCTTTGGGTTGTTATGTGCCTCCCTCCATCCCCAGTAGTACCCAGAGACTGCCAATCCCTCCCTTGTGCTAATGTGATTAATGTTCAGGGCCCACTTACGAGTGAGAACATGTGGTATTCAGTTCTCTGTTTCTGGGATGGATCCCTGAGTATGATGGTCTCCAACTCCATCCAGTTTGCTGTAAAGTCTATGATTTTGTTCTCCTTTATGACTGTGTAATACTCCATCTTGTATGTGTACCACATTTTCTTTATTCAGTCCACTTTCAATGGGCAGTGAGGTTGGGCTCTTTTTTTTGCTATTGTGAATAGTGCAGCAATAAATGCGTGGGCAAGTGTCTTTTTTTATACAATACTTTATGTTCCTCTAGGTATATTCCCAGGATAGGGATTGCTGAATCACATGGAAGGTCAGTTTTTCATTCTTTTAGGAATCATCACACTGCTTTCCACAGAGGTTAAACTAGTTTACACTTCCACCAGCAGTGTAGAAGCGTTCCCTTTTCTCCACACCTGCACCAGCATCTGTTTTTGGATTTATTAATGATGACCATCCTACTGGGGTTAGGTGGTATCTCGTTATAGTTTTAATATGCATTTCTCTGATGATTAGTGAGAAACATGAAGTGAAACTCAAAGATATACAAGCGGCCTTAACTTGATGAGATCTTAACTTGATTGACTTGGCAAAACTTCACCAAACTCAAGACCCAGCACACTTGTATTTTTCTGTAACAACCTTTTCTTTTTTTTGAGTTGGAGTCTCACTTTTGTCCAGGCATGTACAGTGGCATGCTCACGGCCACTGCAGCCTCCCCTTGTTGGCTCAGACGATCCTTCCACTTCAGCCTTCAAGTAGCTGGAACTACAGGCATGCACCACCATGCCTGGCTAATTTTTTGATTTATTGTAGAGACGAGATCTCTCCAAGTCACCCAGGCTGGTCTTGAACCTGTGGGTTCAGACAATCCTTGCCTCCGCCTCCCAAAGTACCCAGCTATAAATGCTTCTAATAAAGTCTGTTACTACTTTTTTTAGATGTATGTTCTTCAATATGTTTTATTGACATAAACATATTTAGGAACTGGAATTGTGGTAATGACTTTGGATATGAAATAGAGTGTCTGTCAAAAAGCACATATGGGGCCGGGTCTGGTGGCTCAGCCTAGAATCTCAGCACTTTGGGAGGCTGAGGTGAGTGGATTGCCCAAGTCCGTGGGTTCAAGACTAGTCCGGGCAACTTGGCAAGACTTCGTCTCTGCCATAGATAAAAAAATTAGCCAGGCACAGTAGCATGTGTGCCATCAGTTCTGGCTACTTGGAAGGCTGAGGCAGAAGGATTGCTGGAGCCCAGCAAGTCAACATCAGAGCGGCTGTGAGTGTGTCACTGCACTCCAGCCTGAGTGACAGAGTGAGACTCCAACTAAAAAAAAAAAACATAAAAAAATAAAAAAGCTCATATGGGCTGGGCACGGTGGCTCACACCTGTTATCCCAGCACTTTGGAAGGCCAAGGTGAGAGGATTGCCTGAGCCCAGGAGCTCGAGACCAGCCTGGGCAACTTGGTGAGAACTCGTGTCTACAATAAATAAAAAAATTAACTGGGTGTGGAGGTACACATGCTTGCAGTTCCAGCTACTTGGGTGGCTGTGGCAGGAAGATCATCTGAGTTCAGAAGATCAAGGCTGCAGTAGCCATGATCATGCCACTGCACTCCAGCCTGAGTGACAGAGTGAGACTCCAACTAAAAAAAAAAAACATAAAAAAATAAAAAAGCTCATATGGGCTGGGCACGGTGGCTCACACCTGTTATCCCAGCACTTTGGAAGGCCAAGGTGAGAGGATTGCCTGAGTCCAGGAGCTTGAGACCAGCCTGGGCAACTTGGTGAGAACTCGTGTCTACAATAAATAAAAAAATTAACTGGGTGTGGAGGTACACATGCTTGTAGTTCCAGCTATTGGGTGGCTGTGGCAGGAAGATCATCTGAGTTCAGAAGATCAAGGCTGCAGTAGCCATGATCATGCCACTGCACTCCAACCTGAGTGACAGAGTGAATCTCTGACTCAAAAAACAAAGCACATTACTTCTGTATGGAAATCAATTTAATTACTTTGAAATCAATCTGGTTCCTCTTTTTTTATTTTTAAAAATCCTCCCTGCACAATCCCTGATTTCCTGGGAAAGAGGTAGTTTTCATGTAAAATAATAATATAATGAGCCAGGCATGGTGGCTAGTTCTTGTAGTCCCATCTACTTGCGAGGCTGAGGTGGGACGATCGTTTGAGTTTAGGAATTAGAGGCTGCAGTGAGCTATGATCATGTCACTGCACTCTGGCCTGGGTGACAGAGTGAGACCTCTATTTCTAAAATAAAAAAAAATTGTGATTGAAGAAAGCAAAAATCTACTGTACATGGTACAGAGTAGAAAGCAAAGGACAATTCTCTGAGTTATCGTACAAGGAAAGGAAACTATTAAGATTATATACAAATTATTCATAATTCCTATCTCGTATATAAAGATATAAATTTTTATCATGTTAATTAAACTTATGCATTTCAAAGCTTTCCAAATAGGTGATAACAAATGAAGGAAAATATGAACCACACAAAACAAAAATAAATAGAAACTTCAGTGGTTACAGTTGCTTTCGAGGTAGGAAATTTCAATCTAGTATAAAAGCACAGAGTTTACATTTTTGTCCAGCCACTGTTATAGTAAAAAGTTAACACACTCCATTAGCATTAACCATGGATAAAAGTGTATGTCAAATAATATGATAAACACAATTTAACATAATCTGGAGTTTTAGAATTCTATAAATCACAGGGGATGTGATTTATTAAAATTTATGGTGTCTTTTGTTTCTTTTTCACTTTCATGTTGAACATTTTTAGAAAGAATGGTTGTTTTCCAGTATCAAGTGGCTTCAGGAATGTTTCCTGTTTTTTTGGTTTTTTTTTTTGAGTTGGATTTTCACTCCGTCACCCAGGCTGGAGTGCAGTGGCACACTCACGGCCACCCCAGTGTCGACCTGCTGGGCTCTGGCGATCCTTCCGCCTTAGCCTTTCAAGTAGCCAGAACTACAGGTGCACGCTAGCACACCCAGCTAATTTTTGATTTATTGTAGAGACGAGGTCTCGCCAAGTTGCCCGGGCGGGTCTCGAACCCGCAGGTGCAGGCAACCCCCTAGCCTTGGCCTCCCAAAGTGCTGGGATTACAGGCTGAGCCACCGAGCCCAGCTCAGTTTCCTGTTTTTTAAACACAGTTTTGAAAATGTAGTTCTACAATTATAGATAAAAAATATTTTGGAAGAAATGATGTTCTCCACGGAGTGAAGTTTTTCACCCCTAAGTAGGCTCCATTGTTTTTCTTTTTTGTTTCCTCTTATTTTTAGTTGACATGCAATAATTGTACATATCTTGGGATACAGAGTAATATTTCCACAGGTGGATACAACATGCAGTAATTGAGTCAGGATAATTTGCATACATATCACCTCAGATATTTATCATTTGCTTGTGTTGTGAACTGTCGACATCCTCTCTTCTAGCTTTCTGAAAATATGCAATAACTTACAAATTCTCCATATTTACCCTTCAGTGCCACAGAACACCAGACCGCACTCCTTCAACCTAGCTGTAATTTTGTATCCATTAATGGTTAATGATTAAACAACCTCTCCCTGGCCTCCCCATCTCTTCCCCATTCCCAGACTCTGGTACCCATAATTCTGCTCTCTACTTTCATGAGCTTAAATTATTCTTAAGCTCCCACATATGAGTGAGATCATGCAGTATTGAGCTTTCTGTGCTTGAACTATTTCGCTTAATGCAATGACCTCCAGGCTCTCCCATGTTGCTGCAAATGACAAGATTTCATTCCTTTTCACGGCTGAATTGGAAGCCACGTTTTCCTTGTCCATTCATCTGTTGATGGATGTGCAGCCTTGCAAGGTGGCTATTTGGACAAGATGAGAAGCTTAGCTTCCAGCAGAGTCCCAAAGGCAGGCACTTTGAAGGAAGAATGGCGAAACAGAAATTTATGCTGAAGGAACTGGCTAAGTATTCATATATATATTTTTTTGAGTCAGAGTCTCACTCTGTCACTCTGGCTAGAGTGCAGTGGCATGTTCACAGCCACCGCAGCCTCGACCTGCTGGGCTCAGGCGATCCTTCCGCCTCAGCCTTCCAAGTAGCTGGAACTACAGGCATGTACCACCACACCCAACTGATTTCTTTATGATTTATTGTAGAGATGAGGTCTCTCCATGTTGCTCAGGCAGGCTGGTTACAAACCCCGGAGCTCAGGCAGTCCTCTTGCCTCCACCTCCCAAAGTGCTGGGATTACAGGCATGAGCTGCCACGCCTGGCTAAGTATTCATATTAAACAGGTTAGATGAGGTGTCAGATTCCCCAGTGCAGCACAAATATCACCTTGAGTTTTTTCTTAAGTCCAGGTCTCACTGTCACCCAGGCTGGGGTGGGTGCAGTGGTACACTCAAAGCTCACCGCAGTCTCGACCTCCTGGGCTCAGATGATCCTTTCAGCTCAGCCTCCTCTGTAGCTGGGACAACAGATGAGCACCATCATGCCAGGCGAATTTTTTGATTTCTGATATAGATGAGATCTTGTTATGTTGCCCATTCTGGTCTTGATTCAAGCAATTCTCTTGGATTCAAGCAATTCTCCTGCTTTGGCCTCCCACAGTGCTGGGATTACAGGCATGAGCCACCATGCCTGGTCGCCTTGAGTTTTTTTTTTTTTTTTTGAGTTGGAGTTTCACTCTGTTGTCCAGACTGGAGTGCAGTGGCCGCGCCCGGCCACTGCAGCCTTGACCTGCTGGGCTCCGGTGATCCTTCTGCCTCAGCCTTCCAAGTAGCTGGAACTACAGGCACACGCTACCACACCTGGCTAATTTTTTGATTTATTGTAGAGATGAGGTCTCGCCAAGTTGCCCAGGTGGGTCTTGAACCTGCGGGCTTAGGCAATCCACTCACCTCAGCCTCCCAAAGCGCGGGATTACAGGCTGAGCCACCGAGCTCGGTTTTTTTTTTTTTAAGATCATTGTGGATTTTATGTAAAAAAAAGGTAGGTAGTAAATAGTTACTGAATAAAGGGATTATGGCTGTTGTTGACGGTTGTCTTCTTTATTTAGCATTTCATCTGTGATTTTCCTTTTTCTTTTTTTTTTGAGTTGGAGTCTCACTCTGTCACCCAGACTGGAGTGCAGTGGCCGCTCCCCGCCACCACAGCCTCGACCTGCTGGGCTCTGGCGAACCTTCCACCTCAGCCTTCCAAGTAGCTGGAACTACAGGCGCATGCTACCATGCCCGGCTGATTTTTTTGATTTATTGTAGAGATGAGGCCTTGCCAAGTTGCCCAGGCGGGTCTCAAACACGCGGGTTCAGGCAATCCACTCACCTCAGGCTCCCAAAGGCACGGGATTACAGGCTGAGCCATCATCCGTGATTTTCAACGATTCAGGAGAAAAATCTGGACACTCTCAGATCCCTAAGGATCAGTAGTAAGGGCAGACAGTGGGAAAACAGGAACCCAAAACACCTGATGCATGCATCAGCGACAGACGAGAATAAAAAAGGGTAGCAAAGTAAAAAGTAAGCATAGAGCTCAGCACGTGAAAAGTGACAAAGGTGACCACCAGCCCCAGGAGGGTGTGGGTGGCGCCGGTCTCTGGGGGGTGCCTGTGATGTCGGCTGAGGTGTGAACATGCCACCGTCCCTGGCAGTTTGTCTGCAGGAGAAGTGCCGCGCAACCACTGGCCAGCCCACGAGGCCAATAAACATGGTGTCAGAGATGGACCATGTGATACCAAAGCCCACCTGTGGACTAAGAGTGAGCAGAATCACTCACCTTCGGTGTCAGTGTGGTGGTTCATGCCCTGTGGACCCGTGACCTTTATGGGAACATAGACATGCATGGAGGCACAGAACACCCAACAGGTACAGCAGAAAAGATCTATGGCCTTGGGGGCTCTCCCTCGGAGCACGGCCTTTTGAGGTCTTCTGGGGATGAGCTGAAGAACTGACCGGTGCTCAGGAAGCAGTTGCAGCACAGGGTGGTGCTATAAGCCACAGACAGAGATAATAGATGAGTTTACACCCGAGGCTGGACAAGGGCTTCCTTCGGACAAAAGCCACCATTGTGTGGGGAATCCTGGTGGAGAGAATCAGGGAGTTAGCCATGGCCATGTAGGCACAGATCATGTGTGGGGGCCTCGTTCTAAGGTCAGTGAAGACTGGGGAGCCATTGTGGAAGAAGAGAATGACACTGACCAGAGTCCCAACCCCGATCTGGACAGAGAAGACTGTATTCAGAGCCACCTCTGGGGGTATTGATCTGAAAAGAAATGAAGAGCCCTTTAGAGAAGCCAGGAGTGAAGAGCTGGCTATGCCAGTGAGGACATTGGCATTCTCAGTTTTTCACCCTAGAAGATGGGTCTTTTCCTTACCTGGGTCTTTTCTTTACCTGAAAATAGCAACACTGTCATATTTCACAGAAGTGACTCGGTCTGGGGAGTATACCCCTGACTCCAATTTCACCATGTACCATTTAAAAAAGTATTTATTTTTATGTAGTTTTTTTCCTATTTATTTTTGTTCAAACTTTTCATCAGAATGTAAGGTCCATGGATCTAGGGGCCAGGTCTGTCTTGTTCAACAATGAGGTGACATGATAAGTAGTTAGTGAATATGTACTCTATAAACCAATAGGTGAGGGGGACATGCACCAGGTTGCAGCGTGCTGTATTTTGATTTCACAATCATCCTGTCATATTATTGCAATAACTTAAGATTAAAAAATGGAAAATGCAAATTCATGCTCAAATAATAAGATATTGAACTCATTAATATTGCAAGAGAATTGACTGTCAATTTTTAAATTTTATTTTTAATTATTAAATTATTATTTTAAGGATGTGGAGTGGAATTCAGGGTTAGGTATACAAATGGTCATTGTTCAGGTAAAGCTTGGACTGCACTTTGGTCCCTTTTGAGAACTGAACATTATTCACTGGAGTGACTGAATACAAAAATACGTTTAAAAATCCTTAGCTCTCTGGATACACAAGATGATTCTAGAATGTCCTCAGGTATTCTATTCAGTATGGAAAATATTTCTAGTGACCAAATAATTGTAATTATTAATCATCCCACAGATCTTAACTTGCTGGGAAGTGAAGTCCCAGAGAGCTTTCCCAGCTCCAATAAAAAAAAAAAACAGTGATTATTAGACCCATTGCACTGACAAATTGTTTTACACCTTTGCTTTTGAGTTCCTATGTTTTGTCTGAGTCTGTATTTCTGGATCTTAAAGGAGAGTCAAAATCATGTACAGCCCATAAGGGTGTCACATCAAAGTTTGATCAGAGCTCTTATGACTGAGTCACAAGATTATGTGAGATACAACACAAAGAGTGATATAGTCAAGTTAAGAAGTAATGTCTCACAGAGGCAATACTCTTAATTATTTTCATAGTACTCCAAAGCTTCTTTTCTGGTACAGAGAATCTGAAACAAAACCTCAAACTTATCTAACTTCTTGTTCTTCAGAAAAATTGGGTCCATAGCATGACATTACTACATAGACAACACTGTCTACTATGTAGAAACAGCAAAGGGGATCACTCATTTATTTTTAAAATAATGGCAGCTAACATTTATTGAATTCTTAACATGTGCCAGCAACTTGCCAAATGTTTTGCAATCCCTCTTTTAATCTTCACAAAATCCTCATGAGGTAGATATTATCTATGAAACCACAAAAGCATGTTAAATGTTAATTATGTAGAATTGTCTCCCGGCTTTTCACATTTAAAAAAAATTTTTTTATTTTAAAGATGGGTACATTTTAGGGTTAGGTATACAAATGGTCATTGTACGGGTAAAGTTTGGGCCTCACTTTGGTCCCCACTTTGCTTGGCTTCAGATCAGGTACCCTTATTGATGAAGTGTGCCCCCTCCCTCCCCTGGCAGTTTGCCACTACTGCCCATCCCTTTATTTTATTTTATTTTAAAGATGTGGGGTACAATTCAGAATTAGGTATACAAATGGTCACCATACAGGTAAAGTTTGGGTCTCCCTTTGGTCCTCACTTTGCCTGGTTAAGATCAGGTACCCTTATTGATGTTATGTGCCCACCCCTCCCTCCCCTGGCAGTTTCTGGCTATTGTCAAATCTCTTTCTTATTGTATGATGGTCAATGTTCAGGGTCTGCTTATGAATGAGAACATGTGGTACTCTGTTCTTTGTTTCTGTGATAGATCACTGAGTATGATAGACTGTAAATCCATCCAGGTTGCTGGGAATCACTTATGACACCAGCCTTTGGTTCACTTAATCTGGGTGACCCCAATAGGTCCAGGGCTCTGTTTTCTGTACTTCCAGTTGGACACTTTTACCCCCCCTCAAGGAATGGGACGGTTTTAATGAGCATCACAAAGGGACCAGTGAGGGGAATCCAAATCCAAATCCAGCCTTTATTGGCGTTATTTCAGGGGCCGAGCGGAGGGAGGGGGCTCAGCCCTACTTAGCTCATCCCCAGATGCAGAGGCAGCTGGAGGGGAGTTCCTGGAAGCGATTCTCTTCCCGGCAGAGGGGCTACAGGAAAGGGGAGAGGTCTCTGCGGTTGCTGCTGCTGCCACTGAGAGCAGGGTGTCCTCAAGCAGCAAGTTGACCTCCAGGGTCAGGACGGGCCAAGGATCAGGCTGGACCAAGGATCAGGTCGGAATTGTGCAGTAACATAGGATGCTTGGAGGGTAGATGGACTGAACAGGTGAGGAAACTCTTGGGGTCCCCAAACAGCATGGAAATCTCAGAAGGACTGAGACCCCCAGGGAGGCACCCTCAGACTAAGACACACAAAGGGGCCCATGTTCAGCAAGGGTCGGGAGGAAGGTCTGGCGGGGGAAGGGAGAAAAGGGAGGGTGGGTAGAGGAGGCTGAGGACAGAGGCTGGGAGAGCACAGAGCTGGGCGTCAGGCCAGGGCCTGGAAGGCGCTTGGACGGAGTCTTCTCGTTGCTGCACTGCTGCTCCTGTGGATGGAGGAGGTTGGCAATGGGGCTGGTGATGCTGCCTGTCAAGGGCCAGTACTCATCAAGCTGATGTGCCTGTTGTGGTTGGCACCCAGGTTCTGGAAGAGCTTGTCTGCAGCCTTTCAGCTCCCCGTGTCCGTCAGTGTATGTCTCAGCTCTTTCTGGAGCATCTTGAGGAAGCAGTTCTTGATGATCTTGTTCTTGACCAGGCTGTGCCTCGATATGTATTTGTAGATGTTTTCCACCAGGACAACGACTGCCTTCTCCAGCTCCCTGTAGCACTCCATCATCTTTCAGCCTCATCTCCTTATGCGGCCTGTCTCCTCTGTCAGCCTCCTCTTCAGCAGGGCTCTGGGGCTTGGGCTCTGGCATGGCCAAGCTGCTCCCGGGCACTCAGCGCAGGTGCACTCCCGGAGTCGTCCCACTCCCACCCGGCCCTGCCCGCTGAGCTGGCTCCCTGTGGAGGGTGGGGGAGTGGCTGGGCTCTTGACTTGACCCTGGGGTTGGGCCTTTCACGTCTCTAAAATCACGCTGACACCCCAAGCCTACTCATACGGACCAACAGCATGTGATCTGGAGTCTGGTCTTTCCCACAACTTTCCGGTCACTGGTGATTTCTGGTCACTGATGTGGCAGGATTCTTTACAGAGAGAGACGAGACACCAAGGCTTTTTTTTGACCAGGAAGCAGCATTTATTTGTGCCAGCACTGGCCCAGTGGATTCACATCCAAGGACTGAGCCCCAAAGGCAGTGGGGGCGTTGTCTTATATTACATTTTAGCCCCTTTGTCTCCCTTATAGGACAACCTGCATTTTTGATTGGGTATTTTATGGCACGGGGTTGTAACTGGGTTACTCCTGAGCACTTTAGACAGTGACTAGGCCACACTGCTTTTTCTTTAACACATTCTTTTTCTATTCTGGGAAGGCCCTTATCTTAGAAGGGCACCTCACTGAGACATGAGAGCACCCTCTTCAGCTCCCAGAACTTTATTCCTTCTTAGGTTAGGAGCCTTAGAGTAGGTTGTCGGGATCCAGATTCTGTAACCCCAAAGCTCTTATTTTGTTTCGAGATCATCCACTTGCTAGGTTAGTCCATCTTGGTTTATTTTATCTACTATTGGTGCCTCTGTTTACTCATTTATTTATTTTGAGTTGGAGTCTCACTCTGTCTCTCCGGCTGGAGTGCAGGGGCACGCTCATGGCCACCGCAGCTTTGACCTACTGGGCTCAGGTGATCCTTCCGCCTCAGCCTTCCAAGTGACTGGAACTATAGATGCACACCACCACGTCCAACTAGTTTTTGTGATTTACTGTAGAGACGAGGTCTTACCATGCTGCGCAGGATGGTCTTGAACCTGCAGGCTCAAGGCAATCCTTTTGCCTTGGCCTCCCAAAGTGCTGGGATGACCAGTTGAGCCACCGTATCCGGCTGAGACCCTGCTCTTCTTTCTCTCACAGACACCATTTCACCATGTGGTCCCTCTGCAGCGAACTCTGCGCTTCTGCAAATGACTGCCCTTCATTTGCCCGGCCACGGCATGCATGAATGGGGGGGATGTTCAGAGTGAGGCAGGGTTAGCATCTGCTCTGAGGAATGTTACCACACACCCACAGCTCTGTGCTCCTCTCTTGGGGGACAACACTCCTATCCTGTCTTTCTTCCCTGAGATTGAACATAAAGAAACACCTGACTGTCTTGGCTTCAGAACTCTGTGCCGGAAGTGTCCATCAAGAAGAGTCTGAGGTACACTTGTCCCTAGTTATAGGGACATGGTTCCTGGGCATGGTCTCTTTACAGAGATGCCATTATCATGCCATCTTGTAATGTCAGTGACATTGCACAAAGAGTCTAGGACATTTCCAATGAAGTACAACATTTGTTCCCAGTGCCAATAATCCTCAGCCACTTCTGGTAGCAGCTTTTGGCAATTAGTGAGAAGGTGCTGACGAGCAGCTGAACAAGTGGCAGAGAAAGTTTTCTGTGTACCCCACTAATTCAGAATTAATGTTGGAATCAAGGTGGAAGGGACACTCAATGATCAATCTAGGGCTCTGTTTTCTGTACTTCTAGTTGGGCATTTTCATTGATGCCCTTTCATGTTTCTAAAATCATGCTGACACCCAAAGTTCACTCATTCAGAGCATCCGCATACGATCCAGAGTCTGGTCTTTCCCATGACTTTACGTTCCACAACTCTGGCTACTTATGCCTCAGCTCTGGGTGGTCCATAACATATCCCATTTGAACCCTCCTTATGTCACCTCAGCCCTAAGATCTCCATGACTTTGCTGGGAGATTGTAATATGTTTTTCATGTTTCCATGCAGTCCTGCTTTCTGTCTTTGTTTGGCCCTCCAGGCTGTCCTCCTTTATTCCTAAATGGAAGCAGAAATCTTCGTCACATGGGCTTTGAGAAAGCCATATCTAAGACTTAAAGGGAGATAGAATCAAACATTTTTAAAAATTGCAGACAAACACACACACACAAAACTGAGCAAATTTTTGAAGGAAATATTTACAAAATAAATCACAGGGTAGCCTTGAATCATGTGAAAGTCCATAAGGTTGAGTCATTGTATTCTAAGTCTTTGAAAACTTTGAACTTTGCAGGGACCCCAAATTTTACTATTGAGCTTCCCTGCTCTCATAAGATTTGCTCCAACCTGGTGGGAAAGGCTCTCCACTCAACTAGTGCCCGTATCATCTGGACCAGCAACACTACACCTGTCTTTCTCCAAAATGGATTTCTCATTCTTGCCAGTGAGAAGTGTCTTTCAAACAAAGCAATCGTATCCTCCCACAAGGACCAGAGACCCCCTCACCCTCTTGTTACTACAAAACCTGCCATCTACTGGTGGCCCTGCTTTTTTTTTTTTTTTTTTTGAGTAGAGGTCGCATTCTGTCGCCCAGGCTGGAGTGCAGTGGCCGCTCCCGGCCACTGCAGCATCGACCTGCTGGGCTCCAGCGATCCTTCCACCTCAGCCTTCCAAGTAGCTGGAACTACAGGTGTGCGCTACCATGCCCGGTTAATTTTTGACTTATTGTAGAGATGAGGTCTTGCCAAGTTGCCCAGGTGGGCCTCGAACTCGCGGGCTCAGGCAATCCACTCACCTCAGCCTCCCAAAGTGCTGGGATTACAGGCTGAGCCACCGAGCCTGGCTTCAGGCTGGTCTTGAACCCACAGGCTCAAACAATCCTCTTGCCTCGGCCTCCCAAAGTGCTGGGATTATAGGCAACAGCCATCATGCCTGGCCTTAACTTTTAATATTCTCAAGAATGTTTTCAGTGTGAGTGCTTGCACATATTTGCTTAATTTTACTTCCAGGTCTTTCATAATTCTTATGCTGTTATGAATAAAGTTAAAACATAATTTCTAATAGATTTGTTCCAGTAATTAAAAGGATCTTTTTTGTTTTTAAACCTCATGTCATGAAAGTTTGCTTATTTCAATGATTAGTTTAGTTTTATAGAATCCATGCAATACTGCCTACACACAATTATGTGATGCGTTAATAAAGATTGAAAATAATAAATAAAACTATCTCTAAATTAAAAAAAAATCCTGTTACTTTTTGTATTTCTGTGACTAGGCACTCTAGTACAATACTGAATAGAAATGATGACTGGGGGAAGACTTGTCTTATTCTAGTTATTTGGGCAAAAAACTTCAGGCTTTCACCATTAAGTATACTTTAAAGTGTAAGAGGCCAGGTGCAGTGGCTCAAGCCTATAAGCCCAGCACTTTGGGAGGCCAAGGTGAGAGGCCACCTGGGCAACATGGTGAGACCTTGTCTCAACAGTTAAAAAAATTAGCCTGGCATGGTGGTGCACGTATGTAGTTCTAGCTAGTTGGAAGGCTGAGGTGGAAAAATCGCCTGAGCCCAGCAGATCGAGACTCCGGTGGCCATGAGTGTGTCACTGCACTCCAGCCTGGGCGACAGAGTGAGACTCTGACTTAAAAAAAAAGCTAGGTTTGGTTGCTCAGCCTGTAACCCCAGCACTTTGGGAGGATGAGGCGAGTGGATTGCATGAGCCTGGGGGTTCGAGACCAGCCCAGACAACTTGGCGAGACCTTGTCTCTACAATAAATAAAAAACTAGCTGGGCGTGGTAGCGTGCACCTGTACTTCCAGCTACTTGGAAGGCTGAGGCAGAAGGATCACCGGAGCCCAAGAGATCAATGCTGGGATGGCCATGAGTGTGCCACTGCACTCCAGCCTGGGCAACAGAGTGAGACTCCAACTAAAAAAAAAGTGTAGTTTTTTTGTAGAAGACCTTTATCATGTTTTCGAAGTCCCTCTGTATTCTTAGTTATCTGTTAATTTTTTATGAATATGTGTTGAATCTTGTCAAGTGTTTTGACTGTATTTATGAAATACATTTATACATATTTCCTGCTCTTTGTGTCAGCATGATGAATAACCTTAGTGATGTTTGAATGTTAATATAGTATTGTATTTTTGGTCTAGATTCTGCTCACTCATTTTGTTATTGTATTGTTTTTTTAATGCAGGATATTTGTCACTACATTTCATCTTTAGTAATGTGTCATGTTTGCTATTAGGGTAATGTTGGATTGATAATGTAATTTGGTGAGTGTTTCTTCCACTTCCAGTTTCTTAAGAAGTCCTATAAATGGGGTGCATTTCTTCCCACAATATTTATAGAATTAACCAACTACACCCATTGGCCTACTGTTTTTGGTCTTGGAATAATTATTTTATTTTTAAAATTTTAGAATCATGGGGTACACATAAATAATTGTTACATAGGTATATTGTGCAAAGGTGAGGCTTGGACTTCAGACAAGTCTTCTCCTTCCACCAGTATGAGGCATGGTAGCAGATGAGTAGTTTTGTATCACTTAACCCCCACCTCCTTTAGCAGTGCCCAGTGTCTGTTGTTTTTGTCTTGGTGCCCATGTATGCCCAATGTTGAATAGAAATTATAACTGGGGTAAGCAATTTTTCTTGTATAAACCTGGATGCTTGTTTACTGGGTGCATATACATTCAAGATATTTATTGTTGAATTGGGCCTTTTGTCATCACGTAGTGTTTTTCATTGGTCTTTTAAACTTTTATTGGCTTAAAGTCTGTTTTAAGATATAAGAATAGTGGCCCCTGCTCTTTTTTGTTTTCCATTTGCATGGAGGATATTTCTTCATCCCTAAACCTTGAGCCTATGGGTGTCATTAGAAGTGAGATAGGTTTCCAGAAGACAGCAGGTGGATGGATTATATATTTTTAATATTTTTTATTCTTATTTATTTTTTGAGTGGGAGTCTCACTCTGTCACCCAGACTGGAGTGCAGTGGCCACTCCTGGCCACCGCAGCCTCGACCTGCTGGGCTCCAGCTATCCTTCCACCTCAGCCTTTCAAGTAGCTGGAACTACAGGCACGTGTTACCACACCCAGCTAATTGTTTGATTTTTTGTAGAGTTGAGGTCTTGCCAAGTTGTCCAGGTGGGTCTCGAACCCGCGGGCTCAGGCAATCCACTCACTTCAGCCTCCCAAAGTGCAGGATTACAGGCTGAGCCACCGAGCCCGGCTCACTCTGTGACTTTTAAGTGGCACAGTGAAGCCATTAATGTTCAAGTTAACTATTAATATGTGAAGATTGGCCATACTGTTAAGAAGTTGCTTTGTGTTCTAAGCTTTGTGGTTGAATTGTATGGTCTGTAGGCTATTTGCTTACATGTACTTTTGGGTTGGATGGTTTGTTCTTTTGTTTCTATGCTTAGAACTCCTTTAAACATCTCTTGTAGTGCTGCTCAGTAAATGACAAATTCTCTTAGCTCTTGCTTGCCTGGAAAGAACTTTAATTCTTCTTCATTTACAAAGCCTAGTTTTGTGGGGTAAGGAACAAAAGCAAGTTGAATTATCTTTAATATCCAAAAGATTATAATCTTAAAATGTAACCTATATCAAACTGCTACGAATGATGCCATTTTCCAATTGGCCAATTATGCCTCCACAATCTAGTGTATATTTTATACTCAACACATCTTGATTCAGATAAGCTCCATTTCAGGTGGTTGATAACCACGTCTAGTTGGTGGCTGCCCAGTTGGACAGCACAGGTCAAATGATGAATGATATGAACAGACACTTCTCAAACAAGACGTACAAGACATATGGAAACATGTTCGGCATCACTAATGATCAGGGAAATGCATATAAAAGCCACATGGAGATACCATTTTACATGAATCAGGATGGCTATTATTATTATTTATTCATTACAATGTGAGCCAATTTCTCAGAATGGCTATTATTATTTTTGAGTTGGAGTTTCACTCTGTCATCCAGACTGGAGTGCAGTGGCATGCTCCTGGCCATCGCAACCCTGCCCTGTTGGACTCCGGTGATCCTTCCACCTCAGCCTTCCAAGTAGCCGGAGCTACAGGTGCACGCTACCACACCCGGCTAATTTTTCATTTATTGTAGAGATGAAATCTCGGCAAGTTGCCCAGGTGGGTCTCAAACCCACGGGCTCAGGCAATCCACTAGCCTCAGCCTCCCAAAGTGCTGGGATTACAGGCTGAGCCACCGAGCCTGGCCAGCTATTATTATTAGCATGACAAGAACTACAGCTGTTGCTGAGGCTGCAGAGAAAAGGAAACACTCAAACACTGATGGTGGGAATGCAAGCTAAAATAGTCCTTGGGGAAAGCAGATTGGAGGCTTCCCAAAGGGCTAAATGTAGACCTGCCATTTAACCCAGCCATCCCAATACTGGGTATATACCCAAGTAACATAAATTGTTCTACAAAATTGCACCTGCATTTGTATGTTTATTGCAGCACTATTTATAATTGGAAAAATATCAGACAAACCTAGGTCCCCATCAACAGTGGATTGGATAGAGAATAAATGGTACATATACACATGAGATACTACACAGCCATAAATAATAATAAAATCATGTTGACTGCAGCAATATGGATGCATCTAGAGGCCATTATTACAAGCAGTTAGCAAAGAAACACAAAAGCAGATATAACACATTCTCACTTATAAGTGGGGGCTAGACACGCGGTGTATACGGGCATAAGGTTGAGAACAACAGACACGAGACTTTGAAGGAGAGAGGGAGACAAGAGAGAAAGTGTTGTAAAACTACCCATTGAGTACCATGCTCACCATTGGGGTGATGGCCTCAGTGAAGCCAAAACCTCATCATCGTGCAATATACCCATTTAACAAACCTGCACATGGACCCTTGAATCTGAAATACAACATTATTCAGAAGAATAGCCTCCCCCAAGAGCACACCCCCATACACACCTATGCATGCATGTACAGACACATGCATTCACACATGCACACACTCTTCTTACCAGATCTAGGGTAGTTCACTAGAATGACATCATCATGCTTCACCCTAAATTCGTCTCGGGCAAAGCACAGGGTCTCTTGATTGGTAAAGGTGGAATTCATCTGGATGCCTTCCCAAAGAGGAAGGATTCACCAGTCATCTCAACACAGTTTTGAAGTACCTTTCAGTGAAGGGCTCAGGGTTGAAAGCTTTTAGCCCTGACATTGCATAAAATGTCCTTTAACTCTGCCAGGGAGAGGACTGGGCAGTCAATTACTAATGCGCAACAAAGTTCAATCCTCTGCAGCTCATTAATCAAAGGTCTTACTCGGGAGTGGTTTCAGTGGGTGGAGCTTGACAGAGAGTCAAAGGCTTGGACTTTCACTTGGATAAGCCTTGAAAAACGAAGAGGGTGACATCCAGACTAGTAAATGGGAGGGTGGAGCACTGGGCCAAAAACAGGGTTGAGGAACTGATGGTAAAAAACCAAAACAGTCAATGCTTTCCAGTGAGAGAAAATCAGTCACCAAATGGCAGAGGGATGCCCTTGCATCCTTCCCAGGTCAGTGGCCCTGGGAGAACCTCACTGATTTCCCATCTCTCCCAATGCTGACTGCCTCGCTTCTGCAAGTCCCCAGGCAATGATGTTTCCAATGCAGTAAGAAGAGACCCAGGTCAAGGGGGTTTACTGTTATTTCACCTAAAAGATGTTATCAGCCCTGGGATTCCCTCCAGGTCACTGGGAGGTGGTTTCTCTCTGGGTCCCTGCAGAGGTCCCTGGGAGGTGTGTGAGGACAGTCCCAGGCACCACCCCTTCCCTTGGTGGGAAGTCCTCTCCAAGTTCCACACTGGGGCCAGACTTCAGGTGGCAGGGGCTTGGTCCCCTTGCTCGTGGAGTCCCAGAGTTCCTTCTGACGATTTCAGCATGAACTTCCAGATGGCCCTGTCTTTACTTGCTTTCTCAGACCCTTTGGGTGAGAGGCGCTCACCAGTTCTGTGCAGTCAGCCATCTTTACCCTCAAATAATTTTGCTTAAGGAAGAAGTATTCTGGATGGCTAAAGGTAATTTGTAAAACTACAAATTTGACCCAGAGATTTGACCCAGGACAAAATAACTGTCTTGGTTCTTCTAGGCTGCAGGTTGTCCTTCGAAAATATGTGTGGAGGATTGTTTGGCGACATTTTCCTTCTTCAGTGTGTGTCACCCTTGAATCTTTTCTTCAGAGCCCTGATTCTCTGTCCTCAGTTCTCCCCCAGGGTGGAGTGCAGTGGCAGCATCAGGGCTCACTGCAACCACTGACTCCTGGGCTCAGGGGATCCTTCCTCCTCAGCTTTTTGAGTGACTGTGACTATGAGCATATGCCCCCACACTTGACTAATTACCTGACTTTTTAAAAGATGAGGTCTCCCTGTGATTCCTAGACTAGTCTTGAACTCCTGGGTTCAAGCTCCCTCTTGCCTCAACCTCCCAAAGTGTTGGGATTTCAGGGGTGAGCCACTATGTCTGGAGAAAACCAATCTCATAATTTCCTCTACTTCTTAGATTTCTACAAAGGGCAACTATAAAAGAGCAAGGTCTTGAGAACAGGGTTATTTACTAATTGGGCATGTATGTATGACCCCAACTCCATGCTGGACTCAGTGCGTGCACTTAAGGACACTGGGCCCTCTGCCCTAGCAGCGGTAGGCAGGAGTTAAATTTCAACACCCACACTAGTAAGTTGACAGTCTTCATTTTCCTGAACCACATCATAGCTTCAGGGACTCTACAAGAACATGGTGAATTGGTCTTCAGCCATTGACTTCTTCAGTCTTTCAGGTCCTGCTGGTTTTTCCCAACTTATTAGACCAGTCGGTGAACTTGGAGGGTCTCAGATTCTTGATCAGTGCTGTTCATAGAAATATGATGCAATGATAAATTTTCCAGTAGCCACACTCAAGAAAGTGAAAAGCAAGGTGAATTATGTTAATGTCCAAACGGCTATCATCTGGGCATGCAACACATATTTACCTGCTATGAATGAGACCTTTTTCCATGTTATAACTCCATAATCTAGGGTATATTTTATACCAACACATCTTGATTCAGATAAGCTCCAATTCAGGTGATGGATAAGCACGTGTAGTTGGTGGTTGGCAAATTGGACAGCCCAGGTCAAGACCCTTTTGCCACCTCAACTCTGAGTCAAATGATGAATGATATTCTTCTTTCCAGCTAGCATTTACAATTCAGAAAATAGCAGCCATGACTCTTTGTGTTAGGGCTCTTATTGCCCAGTACAAGGAACATCACATAGTAGGCCCACAGTATCTAAAGAGAGTGCAGTGCGTTCATTTCATGAACTCTCCATGAAGATGCACATTTTTTCCTGAGCAGCAACCATGGCCAGACACTTTTGAGAAGTGAGCAGACGTTCTGTCTGTCTGGTCCATCTCGAGAAACCTGTGTCCTTGAAATGTGCCTACATCTGCTGCACCAATGGCATCAACTCACTGAAGACAGACCCCCAAGGGGAGGGTCTATTGTGCCCCCATGTGCTGTGGTCACTTAGAAGAATGAGATGAGGACAAATTGTCCACTGGGGAAGCTGGCTTCCAAGATCAAGCATTTGCCATGATGGAACTTTATTCAGCTATTTCTTTCCTTGACAACCACTCTCGGAGTGGTGACATGTCCCACCAATTTCCACTGAGCCAAGTCACGAGGGAGCAAGAGAAGTAGTTGGTCAATGATCCTGAGGATTCACTTCTGAGGTTGTTGGCTCCACCTTCAAGGTCACATTTGCACAAGCAGCCTGTGCTCAGTAGGATTCACTGGTGAGGTTAGTTTAGATAGTGTCAATACACAAAGAATTCATGTCTGAGTTTCACTCGTCTTTTGTCCCTAGATTGGGAGAATCAATAGTTGAAATGTCCACACACTCAGATTTCAAGAAACAATTTTATCATTACTTTGTTTATTTGAAGAATGACTTGGGACTAGGATCTGTTTCACTAAGTTGGGCAATATCTGCTTCTCAGCATCTTGTGTATATAATAGGGCTGTTCTGTGGGACAGATCAAGTGCTGTGTTGTGGGCAGGTCAAAAACAGACTTACATCAGTTTTACAAGTCATAGTTGTGACAGTGCAATCACTACCTTCCTAACTGCACATTTAAGCTCAGGTGAACACAGGACCCTCTTTCTTGGATTCCCTTCCATTTTAGCAGAATATATTATCGTTGCTGTGGTTTGAAAGGAACAGACACTGTAAATGATATTTTTCTTTATCAATTATGTATACATTGCTTACAATTGAATTTTGTTGATAAGGTATGCATTGGGCTATCTTGGTAATCAGTAAGATTCTATTCTTGAAAGAGGTGACTTTTTTCTCTGTGTTTTATGATGTGAACAACTGGCAGTAGCACAGATAGAAGAAAAGGAGATAGCACTCAGAAACTTTAATAGTTCTAGTCTAAGGACTGGAGGAAGAATACTGCATCCAAGCTTGACGTCTTCTCTCAGAAGGTCTTGTCAAAAGTTTCACTCTGAGCCACAGTGAAGTAGTTTTTCCGATCCCCAGAAACTCCTGCCAAACAGGTGTGGGAGGAAAAGCTTTAGAACAAAGAGGAAAAGCCCCAGACATGCAACCAAGGCTGTCACTAGTGTTTCTCAATGGCCTTCTCAATGCATTCAGCAGTTTTTTTATTAGAGTAGCATGAGACATTCTACAATTTTTGTGCTTTCTATGTGCTACCAAGGGTCACTGAGTATAGATAACAAAGAGGGTGTTGAGACATAATTTTGGGTCATTATGAGTGGGAGAGATCTGGTTTGAAATCCTGGTTCTGCCCCTTAGCAGCTTGGAGAAACTGAGAATGTTATTTAATCTTTTTGAGCCTCAGTTTCATTATTTGGGAAAAAAACCAATGGTAACTAACCATCGAAGATAGTTGCAGTGGGTTTTATATTATAATGCATAATCTGGGTTTGTACACTTCTAAATTATGAGATATAGATTCACAGGGAGCTGCAAAATTAGGACAGAGATGTTTCATGTACCTTTGACCCAGTTTTTCTCCCAAGGTTACAGATTCTGTAACCATAGTTCAATACCATGCCTAGAAAATTGATATTCGTGAGATGAATGTGTTCCATGCCATGTTTCCCTATATGCCTATTTGTGAAAGCAATCTGCAACAATACCTCATCAGCGGAAAGATCTTCCTCCTACTACCACTTTCCAGTTCTACCCATTCTACCCAGTCCCAACACCCTTAACCTCTAGCAATCACTGATCTGTTCTCCTTCTCTAGAAAACTGTCATTTTGAGAGGGTTACATATATGGAATTCGATAGCATGTGACCATTGGGTGAGAGCTTTTAACAACACAGTAGCCTTGAGATTCATCCAAGATGTTTCACGTATCAGTAGATTGTCTTTTTTGTTATTGAGTAGTCTGTATGGATGGTCAGTTTTTATCACTGTTTCTGTCATGCGGGTAGCACAATGGATATTGGCTATTGTGATCTGCATGGGTTATCACTATGATTCCCACAAGACGTTTTATATATTTTTTGAATTTATTTCCATATATACTGAAATGCAGTTGCTACTAGTCTTTGGTATTATCCCCATTTAGCATACTCTAGGAAAAAAGAAATCACTTGGTAGGGAAAAACTGAGGAAACATTTAACATGGAGGTAGCCAAGACATAGTCTACATGGGCACAAACACGGTAGAGTGGGAGGTAGCATACTCATGACTGTCACATCTGATTTAGACTCTGGTCAGCTTGAGACAAGCCACAAGTAAGAGAAGGCTACTGTAAGGTTAGATGTAATTATGGTGAAAGTTGTCATGTTTTGCATTTTGCATAACCACATATCTCTGGCTCACATTGATGACATAAGACACCTGATATTTTTGATGCATGAATGATATCACTAAGGACCATCCATTGTACATTACTGGTGCAAATGTAAAAGGTTCAGCCACTCCAGAAACAGGATAGTGATTTCTTTTAGAAATAAACATGTATCTATGGTATGACATAGCAATTGCCCTCTTGGCAGTTTATCCCAGAAAAATGAAAGCATGTGTCCAATCAAAACTTGTACATGACCGTTAATAGCATCTTTATTTGTAATGGAAAAAATGAAACAATCCAAATGTTTCTCAATAGATGAACAGTTAAATTGAATGTGGCACGTTCATACCATGAAATATGACTCAGTCACACTAAGGAAGAGCAACCAATACATGCACCAGCCTGGATGTGTCTCCAAGGTACTATGATGAGTGAAAATGAATTATCCACAAGCGATGTGCTGTATAATTCCATTTATATAGCATTCTGAAAATGACAAAATCCTAAGCACGTTCAACAGATTAGTGATCACTAGGGTATATGAATGGGGCTGGGAGAGATGTGGGAATGACTGTCAAGAGGTAACATGAGGGATCTTTGCTGTGATGGAATAGAGCTGCACCTTGATCAGGTGCTTGCAGGAATCTTACACATGATAATAAAATGTCAGAGACCCTTGCGAACACACAAACAAGTGCATGTAAAGCTAGTGACATCTTTAAGTTCTGTGGGTTTTTGTGATGTTAATTTCATGGTTTTTGAATTGTATTGTTCTTGTGAAGATGTCACCACTGGGGATGATGGGATGGACACGCAAGACCTCTCTGTGCTACTTGGCCACTTCCTTGGAATCTCTGATGACTTCCAAATGAAAAGTTTACACGGTAAAGACCTACCAGAGCATCTCACAAAGATCTGCTGAGGGTTCTGGTGCTGTGGATTCTCTAATGTCTTGATAGAGGCCATCTCTGCTCAGAGGAAGATAATTTGAGTGATGGAGCAGTCATCCTTTCTTCCTATGTTGCTTCCAGGCTCATTTTTATCTTTATCTTTTAAATAACCAGTTTCCTCCAAAATAAAATCTAAGGATGTCAAGATTCAAGCACATCTATTCATGTCTTGTGCTTTACATCAATGTTGAAAAAATCCCATGACTTTGATACAACGTTGCTCCTCCAAGTCTCCTCTTCTTAGACTTTCTCAGCACTGGTGTACTAGTGACATCTTTCAGAGGATGGTCTAGTGTGCAATAGTTGCACATTTTGTTCTCTTTCATAGCTGTGAACAATCAGTTTTGGAGGATTGAATCAACTTCTGCTGGCTTCAACTTTTTACCAAGAAATTGAGAAATCTTCTCCACACTTCCTCTGGGGTACTACAGAAAGAAAAAGTAGTAACAGATTGTCGTTCCAAGTATGATTGTGGAATAAGCTCTTGATTTCTCATCAAGGTTGAGGACCTAATGTCTGCATGACACTCTACAATTTCTAACATCTTATATGCCTCTGTTTTCAGATTGCAAAATTTAGATTATGAGAATGATAGCCCCCTAAGGTGGTTATGAATGCTACATTTGGGAAGTTAATGAATGCTAACACAATAAATTTCTTCGAACTACTATAATTCAGCACTGAGTTATTTTCTTCTTCACATAATGTTTGGCATGGATTCAGTTTGTCACATTTATTTTAATAGGGTTACTCATGGTCCTGACCTCCAACCATTTTGTGGCTGTATCCTTCATGGTGTCTACACCTCTTTCTGTTTCATTAGTGGATGGGAAAAGATATCACAGAAAAGAAGCACGCTTCCTGCATCAATTTTGCCCTGAGGTGACACCAGCTTTTTATTGGCAAATTCCATTGTCAAAGGCAAGCCAAATGGATTGTTCCTAGGTTAGCAGTTCCAGAGTCCACCCCACTGTATGTAGTTCCCAAGTTAAACATGAAGACTGGTGCTTCCATGGGATTTGTTGATGACCCATGTACCAGAAATTTCAGTAGGTGGCAATGTCATATGTAAATAATGTTTTGCATGTAATAAGCATGATGTAATAACCATGCTGCTTGTAATACCCATGCTGCTTGGAGAATGTGTGTATACCAGAGAGGCTAGGAGAAGATGTGCCAGGCTACCATTCTGGCCTGATTCTGTCAGGGTATTTTATCTTTTTTTTTTTGAGTTGGAGTCTCACTCTGTCACCCAGACTGGAGTGCAGTGGCCGCTCCTGGCCACCGCAGCCTCGATCTGCTGGGCTCCGGCAATCCTTCTGCCTCAGCCTTCCGAGTAGCCGGAATTACAGGCATGTGCTACCAAGCCCAGCTGATTTTTTTGATTTACTGCAGAGATGAGGTCTCACCAAGTTGCCCGGGTGGGTCTCGAACCTGCGGGCTCAGCCAATCCACTCACCTCAGCCTCCCAAAGTGCTGGGATTACAGGCTGAGCCACCGAGCCTGGCCAGGGTATTTTATCTTAAAATTGGAGATCTAGATGGAAGAAACATATTGATAATGGCATAGCTTACATGCACACCATGCCAGACACTATTCTAGATATGTTTCCCTTTATTATCACAATTCAGTAAGTCACTATTCTAGTTCAGGTTTACAAGTGGGGACACTGAGGCACAGAGAGATTAAGACTTGTTGAGGTTACATGGTTAATGGCAGGAAGGCTGGCTCAGGGAGTCAAGGTCTTAATTACTACACGACCCTGCCCCTCATGAATGACTCGGCCTGGAGGAATAGAAGAGAGAGCTAGGAAAGGAGAGGAAGCTATGGCTAACTCTAGGAGGGACAGAAAAAGGGAATTACCCTCTGCTGCTCCTCATAGAACACTACCAGAAAGGACCCCATGTCTATCTTCTTTATCCATCCAAGGGTATGGTCAAACCAAGATCCGTAAGCAACTACCATGAGAGGGAGAAAAAGACAGTGTCTAGTGATTCTTCTCACATGCATATCTATGAATATTTATTGTTATTCCTGAGTGGAATATTATATTTGTTTCATGGAATATATGAGAGATGTCAAGACACTCCCTCTAGAAACTCATCAAACAATGATTAAGTAAATCACTAAATCTAAAATGCATTTTTCCATGTATCGATGGAAACTATGCTCATCTTTATCACTTAGATTTTGAAAAGAAATACATTTACTTATATATTTTTAAATTTCACATAATTGATCAGTTTTAAAATATTTTCCAAATAGGGATGTTAACAGTCATTTTCCATATAATTTTAGTTTATATGTCAGAAAATGGTGTATGATTATTAATAAATGAGGACGGGACAACTTCATATCGTTTTGGAAAAAAGATCCATTTTCACACCATACGCAAGAATAATGGATCGTTAATCTAAATTTAAAAAATGTAACCAAACATATGAAAATGTTATATGAGTAAATTCCTGTTTAGTCACCTTGTAGAAAAAAATCATCCTTGCTACGATTCAAACTTCTCATGTGATGAATGAAAGACTAAAAAACTAATATACATTTTAAAACATTACATGTTCAAAAAAAGCAAAATTCAATTGACAAACTGGGAGAAATATTTAGAATAGCCACAACAGATACAGGATTAATAGTAACTCTATTTAAAATATTTTTAATAACAAATGGAAAAATTCTCAACAGAAAGATAGAAAAATGACATAAACAGGCAAATCACAGAAGAATCCATAAATTTGAAAAGATGCTCAGCCATACATAGGGAAATGTGAATAAAAACTACAGTGAGAAACAGTTGTTGACTTTTCTGACTGACAGAATTTAGTCAATCTGACAACATATTCCACACAAGCTGATAGCAAAATTGCAGGCTAAATGGATACTCTCATACATTACTGTTGGGGACAGCGAAATCTGTGACAAATTTGTCAATAAAATATATAAGAAGAAAAATGGACTATACCCCATAGAGTAAAATATGCTTCCATGAATACACACTAGTATAAAAAGACGAATATGCAAAAATCACAAAATCTTTTTGTTTTTGAGTCAGGGTCCCTTGTTACCCAGGCTGGAGTGCAGTGGCACGCTGCTCACGGCCACTGCAGCCTCAACTTGCTGGGCTCAGGAGATCCATCCATCTAAGCCTTCCAAGTTACTGGAACTACAGGCATGTGCCACCATGCCCTGCTCATTTTTTGATTTACTGGAGAGATGAGGTCTCGCCAAGAGGCTCAGGCTGGTCTCGAACATGGGATTCAGGCAATCCTTTTGCCTCCACCTCCCATGTGCTGGGAGGCACTGTGCCCAGCTAAAAAACCCCACAAAATCTTACAGTAAACCTGTGAGAATTTTTACATTAGAATTCCAACCAATACATGTGGTAGAAATTATGGAAAGGACTAATTAGGAAACACAGTGGTCATAATTGACTGAGAGAAGAGTCATCCATGAATTCTAAATGTGACATACTCTGAAAATACCTCCCCACAAGACACATGTTCATTACAAATATATATATATACACACACACACACACACACACACACACAATGAGGAAATCTGTTTCCACATTAATCAATTTTACACATTAACAGAGTTGAGATCACTTGTAATGTGTAAGAGATACCATGTGCCATCTGATAGGATTTGCTGAGAAAAATACAATATCACATGTGAAGTACTCTTGCCATAAGAACATATCTTGCATTTTATTGTCAGATGAAATGAAACATCAGAGAAACCCAAAGTAAAGGGCATTTTACAAAATAACTAGACATGACTCTTTAAAAATGTCAAAGTGGCCGGGCTCGGTGGCTCAGCCTGTAATCCCGTGCCTTTGGGAGGCTGAGGTGAATGGATTGTCTGAGCCCGCGGGTTCGAGACCTGCCTGGGCACTTGGCAAGACCTCATCTCTACATAAATCAAAAATTAGCTGGGCGTGGTAGCGCACGCCTGTAGTTCCGGCTACTCGGAAGGCTGAGGCGGAAGGATCGCCGGAGCCCAGCAGGTTGAGGCTGCGGTGGCTGGGAGCGGCCACTGCACTCCAGTCTGGGCGACAGAGTGAGACTCCAACTCAAAAAAAAAAAATGTCAAAGTGATTTTGACAAATGTGTTCTAGATTAAAGAAGACTAGATAACTATATGCAGTGTATGACTTGGATTGGTCCCAAGCCTGGAAACTGAAATTTAGAGGTGAAAGTTGGATCACTTTTGGATTAGATAATAGCATTTTTCAAAATGGAAAAGTTAATTTGTAATTTTGATCACTGTACTATTCTTATAAAATATGTTCTTATTTACTGAGTCTAGTTACATGAGACTTTGTTGTACAATTACATATTTTTGTAGGTCTAAAATTATTTTAAAAATTGAAAGATTAAATAAAGAAAAACACTTACAACTCATATATATCCCAGGTGAAATCTGCCCCCCAAGAAACAATGCCAAATACCCTGATGGCAATAGAGAATACTGGTTCATGGTGGTGGAAGCCTCCCTAAAACATGTCTGATTGAAAAAGACTAAGAATTGTTGTCAGCAAAGAAACACACAGCCCAGTCATATTTGTAGGAAGCACTATGCTCATGGGGTAGTGTGGAAAAGAAAAGAGCCATATTGAATTGGAACCACCTATTTCTTTTGTCTATGAATAAAGGTTAGCACTTTTCACAAAAATCCTGAGTCATAAAAATATATTTTCCAAAACACAGTTTCCTCTCTGTTACATATATCTCATGAAGAGAGCTGGCTGAAGAGAAATCTTTCCTCATCCACAATAGTGGAAAACAAATCAGCACAGAACCAAAACAATTCCTAAAATAAAAAGAAAACCAGAGAATTATAAGACAACAAATGGCCTCTGGCAACTTCTCAAAAGAAAAAAATTGCCAAGGAGTAGGGGGCAATTTAGTGAATTCTAAGTTTGAAAACTACTTTATGAAGAAATTACAAACAGCTCCTGATATACAATGGTTTAATTAATTCATTTTTTGACTATACAAGGAGTGCAACATCCATCTGCATTCAGTAGAAGCCATGCTTCATATTTTGAATATTGATCTTTTCCCAACCAGCAATATGCGCTATTTAAGTGTCTGAGCATGTTTGGAGTAGTCTAGGCTGAGCTATGCTGTTTGGTAGGTTACATGTGTTAAATGCGTTTTTGACATACTATATTATCAATTTACAGTAAGTTTATTGGGATGCAAACTCATTGTAAGTGAAGGTGCGTCTGTATATCATTAAGCAAGAATTCAACTCAGGGATATAAGATGATGAGATAACAAACTAATTGAAAAATATAGAAACAAAGATTGTATGCTTATTGGGCACCAATGATAAAATTCCATATATGAACTGATTTTTAATAAAAAATGAATGACAGAAACTCATATTATCTCTGACTTCTCGTTAAGTTCCTATGACCATATTGAGTACTTTTTAAACATGTATGGACCATAGAATTCTCCTTAAAACAATGCGGCCTAGATCATAAGGTCTGATATTATTTTGATTCCAAAATGTAAAATGAGAGGTTGAAGTTTCAGTTACTCTAATCTTGGATAAAATGGTTCAAGAATTTGTGAAAGTCTCTTATTGGTTTTCTGGGAGAAACCCTTTTATAATACGATACAGAGAAACAGCAACATCTCTTGGATTCCTCATGATGTAAATGACCTGAAAGAGAAAGGAAGTTCATGAACATGCAGTATAAATATTTCTCTCTGTCTGCTCTCCTCTGTTCCAATTTCCTTAGATCCCAAATCCAAACTGCTCATCTTTTAAAACATAGCTGGGATTACAAAGCAGGAGTCTCCACTCTCAATCATTACTCTTTCAATACAAGCTCCCTTCCCTTTCCACCATTCCCTTTACCTTCATTCAAAAATGCTGAATTGATCTTAACCTTGGGCACGTTTAATTAATTGGTAGTAGCGACTATGTTACTCTACATTAAATAACATTCAGAGCTAACCTCTAAGTTCCCAAGATGAAATGCTGTGATCAGTTAAATATGGCTTCCAAAAATGTGGGAGTTGAGAATACAGGAAAGTATGGTCTTCTATAATTGGTATTGGAAAATTGGAAATGTAGAAGAAAAGAATGCAATTAAACCCTTCTCTTACACTGTACAAAAGCAAAACTCAACTTGAAATGAGTTGAAAACCTAAGTGTAAGGCTTGGAAGTATAAAATTACTAGAAGAAAGAATTATATGAAGAGTCTTCTGGCCTTGGCCTTAGCAGTGACTTTCTAAATATGACAATGAAGTCACAGGTAACAAAAGCAAAAACAAGCAAGTGGATCTTCATCAAACTAAAAAGCTTCTGTGAAGCAGAGGAAACAGGGAACAGAGTCAGAAGGCCACCAGGAAGAATATTTGCCAGTCATACACCTGATAAGGGCTTTCTATCCAAATGTATCTGCTGCAACTTAATGCCAAAAATTAAATCATTCTCTTTTAAAATAAGCAAAGAATTTGAATAGACATTTCCGCAACAAAGGCATACAATGGCCAACAGGCATAAGAGAAGGTGGTCAACATCACTAATCAACAGGGCAATGCAAATCAAAATCACAATGAGGTATGTGAAGATGGCCGTGATTCTTTTAAAAATAAGAAAATAACAAGCGTTCCCAAGGAAAAACTTGGAACACGCCTGTACTCTATCAGTAAACTTGTAAAATGGTGCAGCTGCTACAGAAACCGATATTGAAGATCTTTTAAACATTAAAAATAGAACTAATATGATTCTGCCATCCCATTTCTGAGTGTTCATCCAAAATTATGAAAAACAGGAACTAAAGACGTATTTGCACTCCCATATTGTTTGTCACAGAAAAACAGATATTGTATTGCTCCATTTACCTGAGGTATCTAAAATGCTCAAATTCATAGTATCAGAAGTAGAAAAGTGGTGGTCAGGGGCTGAAGTGTGAGAAAATGAGGAGTTGGTGTGCAATGGATAGAGACTTTCAGTCATGTGAGATGAAAAAGATTTAGAAATCTCCTCTACAACAGTGCACATATGTTAACAACACTGTGCTGTGCACTAAAATAAATTTAAGAGGGTCACTTTCATGTGATTGTGTTTACCATGATAAAAAGTCATCATCATCATCATCAGCATCATCATCATCATCATCATCATCATCATCACTATCTACTGGGTTATACAGGAAGACATTTTCCAAGTCAATTTCCTATCAAGAACAGCCTCCCATCACATTACCAGACTTCAAATTTTACTACAGCCGGGCTCGGTGGCTCAGCCTGTAATCCCGCGCCTTTGGGAGGCTGAGGTGAGCAGATTGCCTGAGCCCACGGGTTCGAGACCCGCCTGGGCAGGGAGACCTCATCTCTACAACAAATAAAAAAATCAGCTGGGCGTGGTAGCGCACGCCTGTAGTTCCGGCTACTTGGAAGGCTGAGGCGGAAGGATCACCGGAGCCCAGCAAGTCGAGGCTGCGGTGGCCGGGAGCGGCCACTGCACTCCAGTGTGGGCGACCGAGTGAGACTCCAACTCAAAAAAAAAAAAAAAATTTACTACAAGGCTACAGGAACCAAAACATCGTGGTGCTGGTCCCATGACAGACACAGAGACCAATGGAACACAAACAGAGAACTCAGAAATAAAGCCACTGGCTTACAATCAGCTGATTTTTAAAAAAACTGACAAAATTAAACACTGGGGAAAAGACGCCTATTCAACAAATGCTGCTGGGAAAACTGGCTAGTCGAATGCAGAAGAATGAAGTTGGATACCTTCCTCTTTTCATTCACAAAAGTTGACTCAAGATGGATTAGAGACTTAAATGTAAGACTTTTAACTATAAAAATCACTGGAGAAAGCTCGGAAAACACTCTGTGAAAATCAACCTAGGCAATGAATTTACGCACAAGGCTCAAAAGCAAATATGAAACAAATACAAAGTTGGCAAATAGAACATTAATTAGGTCTAAGAACTAAAGAGCTTTTGCACAGTAAAATAAACTATCAACAGAGTAAACAGGAAACCTCCAGAATGGGAGAAAATATTAGCAAACCATGAAAAGGGACAATATCCAGAATCTAGAAGGTACTTAAGTCAATTGCCAGGAAAATAAACAACCCAGTTAAAAAGAGAGCAAAGAACATGAATAGACACTTCTCAAAACAAGACATAGAAGCAGTCAACAATATAGGAAAAAGTGTTCAACATCACTAATGATGAGAGAAATGCAAATGAAAATCACAATGGAATACCATCTTACACTAATCAGGATGGCAGTTATTATTTTTCATAACAATGTAAGCCAATTTCTACTTTTTCATAACAATGTGAGCTCATTTTGAAGAATGGCTATTATTAATATGTCAAATCCCCCCCCAAAACCAGATGACAGTGGGGCTGCAGAGAAAAAGGAACACTCATACACTGCTGGTGGGAATGCAAGCTGTATAGTTCTTGTGGAAAGAAGCATGGAGATTTCTCAAAGGGTTTAAAGTAGATTTACCATTTAACCCTGCAGTGCCACTACTGGGTATATACCCAAAGGAGCCTAAATTGTTCTTCCAAAATATACCTATATTTGCATGTTTATTGCAGCACTCTTCACTAGAGCAAAAATACGAAGCACACTTGGATGCCCATCAATAGTGGATTGGAAAAGAAAATGCAGTAATATATACACGGGATACTACACAGTCGAAAAATGAAATAATGCCCTTTGCAGCAACATGGATGCAGCTAGCGGCCATTTTTTACAAGCAAATTAACGCAGAAACACAAAAACAAATTCAGCACACTTGCACTTATTAGTGGGGCTAGGCACAAGGTTCACTCGGGCATAGGTTGGGAACAACAGACGCAAGACCCTTAAGGGGGAGAGAAACAGAGGGCCAAATGTTTCAACTACACATTGAGTTTTATGCTCACAACTGGGGCGATGGGCTCAGTAGAAGCCCAAACCTCACCATCATGCAAAGTACCCAGGCAACATACCAATACATGGACTCCTTGATTCTGAACTACAACATTCTTTAAAAGGATAGCCTCCCACTGAGAACACATCAACACATATGAAGCACGTATGGGCATGTGCACTCACACATGCACACACTCTTCTTACCAGATCTAGAGTAGCTCACTAGAATGACATCACCATCTCTCCCCCTAAATTCTTCTTGGGCAAACCACAGGTCTCCCAACTGGTAAAGGCAGAAATCAACCAGAACTCCTCAAATAAGAAGAATTCACTGATCATCTTGACATAATCCTGGAGTATTTTTTCAGTGAAACCTCCCAGAATCGACAGATTTAAGTCCTGACATTGCATAAAATGCCCTTTAACTCAGCTAGAGAAGAAGACCGAGCAGCCAATTGCTAGCGTGGAACAAAGTCCAGTCCTCTGGACTGGACTCATTGAGACAAGGTGTTATTCAAGGGTGGTTAAAGGGTGAAGATTGACAGAAAGTCAAAGACTTGGACTTACGCTTGGATAAGCCTTGAAAAATGGGAAGAGGGTGACATCCAGACTAGTAAACAGAAGGGTGGAGAACTGGATCACAGACAGGGGAGAGTAGCTGATTGAGGAAAAATAGCCAGTGCTTTCCAGTGAGAGAAAACCAGGGTCCAAATCACAGAGGATTTCCATAGCATACCAGCCCTGGCAGAACCTCACTGATTTCATATCTCTCCCAATCCTGTCTGCCTTGCTTCAGCCAAGTCCCTATGTGATGATGTATTCAGTGCAGTAAGAGGAGACCCAAGTCAAAGGGGGTTATATTTATTTCACCTAAAAGATATTATTAGCCCTGGATTATGTAATGCTGGAAAGAGATTGCTCTCAGCCTTGTGATAAACAGAAAAGTTGGAATAACATCAAATTCTGGTCCTTTTTGGAACCTGTCAGAGACCTGGGATTTGGATAACACCTGACCTAAAATCTAAGGAAAGACATTGTGTAGAAGAGGAGATGTGAATCTTCACGGGCCTGGGTTGTCTCAGTGAGATGAGTTCATCTAGAACAGCCTCCAAACCAGAGAAGGCAGATGTCTAGTAAACACTCTGGAAATCTTTTGTATTTTGTCAAAATCTGTTGTAATGTCACCTCATTGTATTTATTTAAATTCTCTCTCTTTTTTGTCAATCTGGCTGAGAGTCTGTCAATCTTGTTTATTCAATCAAAGGATCCACTTTTTCAATCAATGATCCTTTGTATAGTTTTTGTTCCCAATTTTTTGTAGTTCTGGTGTGACTTGGATAGTTTTCTTTCAGTTAACTTTGGTTTTGTTTGTTATTGTCTCTCCTGTTCACTTAGGTGTGACATAAGACTGTTTTCTTGAGATCTTTCTATTTTCTTTATGTCAGGATGTAATGCTCTCAAGGTTCTCCTCAGCACAGCTTCACATTCCAGAGATTTGGCATGTTGTTTCTTTATTTTCATTTGTTTCTAGGAATCTTTTTATTTTTGTCCAGATTTCAGTGTTTATTCATAAATCATTCAGGCACATGTTGTCTAATTTTCATGTATTTGTGTGTTCTTGAGGGTTCCTCTTGCTGTTGCGATTTATTTTTATTCTTCTGTTCTTTGAGAAGATGCTTAGTTTAATTTCAAAACTTGGAAATTTATACAGGCTTTATGTGTGACTGAGTATGAGGTTGGTCTTAAATGATGTTCCATGTGTGGATTAGACAAATGTATATTGGGTTTCTTGGGTGGAGTGTTTTGTAGATGTCTATTAGATTTAATTGTTCAAGTGTCAAATTTATTTACTCATGTGTTTATTTAAAGCAGGATTTATTGAGAGGACAGAAAAGCTCCCACAATGGGAGGAGACCTGAGGAGGTTGCCCAAATGTCAAATGTAATTCCCAGATGTCTCTGTTGGTTTTCTGCCTTGATGATCTTTCTTCAGCCATTAGTGGGGGTGTTGAAGTCCCCACTACTATTATCTTGCTCTCTATATCCACTTTTAGATGAATTTTCAATCTTTAAAATAAATCTGGGTGCTCCTATGTTCAGTGTGTCTACATGCAAGATGAACAATTCTCATTGTTGAATTGAGCCCTATATCATCATGTAGTGTTTTTCATTGACTTATTTTACTTTCATTGGTCTAAATTCTGTCTTATTTGATATAAGAATAGCATCCCCTGCTCTTTTTTGTTTTCCATTTGCATGGACAATCTTTCTTCATCTCTGCAAATGCCTAGTCAACAAAGTGTGATAGGAAAATAAATGGCAAAGGAGCAGTTTAGTATTTTAATACTCTGCTTTAATATAATTATTTTTCTTTATAGAATCTCACACTTGGTGGTTGACTGGATGCAAAATCCTCTTGTTCATGAATAGAGAAAATATTTACTGGGTACCAACCACATGCCAGAAACTCTCCAAGTTTCAGGAATTGGAAGTTCATCAGACAATAATACTGCTAGGTGAATTTTGTTTTTTGGGAAAACATCAGCTAATAAAAATTCACTCTTGTTCTACTTACTCTTTTGCACAGAAAACACTGCCTATGTCTCTTAATGTGTTTATACATTGTATTGACTGTGAGCTGTTCATCACAGGATTACATGTATGGGGAACCAACAGGTGGCCTGAGATGTAGAAATCTCCAACTGCAAAGGTTTGGCTTTGCCTCTGGGAAGTTCATTAAAACCTCTCTAGGCTAACTTCCTCGGGTCCTCACCCACTGTGGGAGGTTTTCTGTCCTCTCAAAAAATCCTGCTTTCTCAAAAAAAACCCCAAAAAACAAAAAACAAAAAAACCCCTCTCCATCCAAGATTAGAGTTTACATGAATTTCATGGTTTAGGAGTTTCCTTATCGGGTCAAAGAGAAGATGAGATTTCACTGCTAACATATGAGGTAAACACTGGTTTTCAATATCTAAACTATTTTCAAGATGAAACTTTCAAAATTTTTTCAAGATTCCTGTCTTCCATTGGAATAGAAGTGAAAATTGTCTTGCCATTATCACTAGAAGTTTAGACCTTCAGAATCTCCTACCTTACTGAAACTCTTCCAAAAAATGGAAGGAGAGAAAATACATCCAGACTCATTCATTCTATAAGGCCAGCAATATGCTGATACCAAAACTAGAAAGAAATAACAACAACAAAAAGGAAAGTACAGGCCAATATTGATAAACATAGATTCAAAAATCATCAACAAAATACTGTTAATAGCAAACCAAAAGATTGAAAAGATTGTTCACCATGACCATGCAAGGATCGTTCAACATACAGAAATCACTAAATGCAATATATCAAATTTATGGAACATAGAACACCATATGATGATTTCCATAGATACTGGAAAGAATCCAATAAAACCCAACATCCCTTCATACACAAAACCCTCGACAAATGGAGTGTAGGAGGCACACACCTTAAAATATTAAAGGCTGTATATAATAAACCCACAGCGATCATCATAATGAATGTAGAAAAATTAAGCGCCTTTTTTCTAAGTTCTGGAACAAAACAAGAATTCTCATTTTTACTACTTTTGTTCAGCATACTATAGGATGTTCTAGATAGAGCAATTGGGTAAGAAAAAGAAATGAAGGGTATCTACATGGGAAAGAAAGAAGTCAAATTAGCTTTGAAAACAGATGACATCATCTTATATTTAGAAAAGTCATAAAACGGGAACAAATGGTTAGAACTGAAAATGAATGCAATGGATACAAAGCCAACATACAAATACCAGTAACATTTATACATTAACAGTGAGCATTCCACTCCCCTTCTTGCCCTCATGAATGTACTAATGGTACTGAACTGGTGGCCTTATAAGTAGAGGAAGAGAGACCCGAGTAGCATGCCTCATGTCCTTGCTTTGCAATTTCCTGAGCCACGTCAGAACTTTGCAAAGTCCCCGCCAGGAGGGCGCCTCTCACCAGATGCACCACCTTGATCTTAGATTTGCCAGCTCCAGAAATGTACAAAAAGGTGCATTACTTATATATTACTCAGTTTTGGGTATTCTGTTAGTAGCAACAGAAAATGGACTAAAACACAGGCAACACAAGGTAGTCTGGGTTGATGGACTTCCAATAATACCCACTTTAAAGTTTAAGTGGAACATTTTTTAAAAATAGTAAATTTTATAAGAATTATACTTTCCTAGACATGAACAGACACTTCGAAAAAGAAGGTACACAAACAGCAAACACACAGGACAAAATGCTCAATGTCATTAATGATCAAAGAAATGCAAATTATCTATTTTCATGACACCATTTCTTGAACAGACTGCATTTTCCTCATTGTGTATTTTTGATGCCTTTGTCTATCTTACCTCTTATGAATGGGCATTTGGGGTTTTGATCAGGAATTGGTTGCCAGTTCCAATTTCCAAAAGGGCATCTCCTGCATTTTCTAAGGTTCTTATAGTTTGAGGTTTTACATTTAGGTCTTTGATCCATTTAGAGTTGATTTTTGTGTATGGTGTTAGGTTGGAGGCTTTTTTAAATCTTCTGCATGTGATCAGTCAGTTTTCCCAGCACCTTTTACTGAATAAGTTCCCCTCTCCCCAGTGATTGTTAGTGGAGGCTTTGACAAAGATCAGTTTGCTGAGAAATTGAAAGGATTTACTTCCAAAACCTCTATCCTGTTCCATGGTCTATATACCTGTTGTTATACCAATACCAGGTTGTTTTGATTATTGTAGCCTTATAATAAAGTTTACAGCCTGGAAGTGTGATCATTCCCACTTTGTTTCTTTTGCTGAGGATTGTTTTGACTATTCATGGTTATGTTTCTTATGAATTCTTGTATTGTTTCCAGTTCAGAGAAGAATATTGGTAATTTATTGGGCATTGCATTAAATCTGTAGATTGCCTTGGGTAGGATGGACATCTTAATAATATCGATTCTAGCTGGGCTCGGTGGCTCAGCCTGTAATCCCGCGCCTTTGGGAGGCTGAGGAGAGTGGATTGCCTGAGACCGCGGGTTCGAGACCCGCCTGGGCAGCAAGACCTCATCTCTACAATAAATAAAAAAATCAGCCGGGCATGGTAGCACACGCCTGTAATTCCGGCTACTCGGAAGGCTGAGGCGGAAGGATCGCCGGAGTCCAGCAGGTTGAGGCTGCGGTGGCCGGGAGTGGTCACTGCACTCCAGTCTGGGTGACAGAGTGAGACTCCAACTCAAAAAAAAAAAAAAATCGATTCTTCCAATCCACGAGTATGGAATATTTTCCCATTTGTTTGTGTCATCTTTGATTTCAGAGCAGTGTTTTGTAGCTTTTGTTGTAAAAGTCGTTCACTTCTTTGGTTAGGAAGATCTTTTGCCCACTTTTTAACTGGATTGATATTTTTTCCTTTGGGTTCATTTGAGTTCCTTGTAGATCCTGGATGTTAGGCCTGTGTCAGGTACACAATTAGCAAATATATTTTCCCATTCTGTGGGTTGTCTTCCTGTTCTCTTATTGGTTTCTTTTGCTTGGCAAAAGTTTTTCAGTTTGACGAGGTCCCATGTATCTATCTTGTCTTTTATGGCATATGCTTTTGGAATTATGATAAAGAATTGATTGCCTATTCCAATGTGCATAAAGGTGTCTCTTGAATCTTCTAAGATTCTTGTAGTTTGAGGTTTTCCATTTAGGTCTTTGATACATTTGGAGTTGATTTTAGTGTATAGTGATAGGTAAAGTTCTGTTTTATTCTTCTTCGTGTGGTCTGCCAGTTTTCCCAGCACCGTTTGCTGAATAAGGTCTCCTCTCTCTAGTGGATGCTATTGATGAGTTGATCGAGAGGTTGATTTTTTGTTTATGGAATCTCTATCTTGTTCCATTGGTCTATATGCTTGTTCTTGTACCAATACCAGGTTGTGTTGATTATTGTAGCCTCATAGTAGAGTTAAAGACTGGAATTGTGATAACTCCTGCTTTGTTTCATTTGTTGAGGATTGTTTTCACTATATGTGCTCTTTTTTGCTTCCATATGAAATTTTGTCATATTAAGATCTGAGAAGAATGATGCTGGTAAGTTGACGGGTATTGTGTTGAATCCTAGATTGCTTTGGGCAGGACAGACATCTTTACAGTATTGATTCTTCCAATCCATGTGCATGGAATGTTTCTTTTACTGTTTGTGGCATCTTTGATTTCTTGAGCAGTGTCTTGTGATTTTCATTGTAAAGGTCTTTCACTTCTCTGTTAGAAAAATGCCAAGGTGTTCTATTTTTTGTTTGCGTATTGTGAGTGGGATTGTGCTTTTTATTTTGTTCTCTGCCTGTCGGCTGTTGGTGTATAGAAATGCAACTGTCTTTTGCACATTTATTTTAATCTTTGAGACTTTGTCAAAGTCACTTATCAGAGCAGGGATATTTTTGACAGATTCCCTTGGGTTTTCCAGGTATAGGCCCATGTCATCAAAATAAGAATAATCATGAGGTTCTTATTTTCACATGTTATGTACTGAATTACATTTATTGTCTTGTAGATGTTGAGCCAGCCCTGCATCCCGGGGATGAAGACTGCTTGGTCATGGTGGATGATTCTTGAGATGTGTTGCTGGATCTGATTTGCTAGAATCTTGAGAATTTTTACATCTATGTTCATGAAGGAGATTGGCCTGTAGTTTTCTTTTCTTGTTGGGTCTTTGCCAGGTTTGGATATAAGTGTGATGTTAGCTTCATAAAATGATTTCAAGGAGAGTGCCATCTTTCTCAATTGTTCAGAATACTTTCGGTAGGATTGGCATCAGCAGTAAGGACATTTTAATCACCATACAAAAAATCTGCATTTCTATACACTAGCAAAAAACTTTCTGGAAAGGAAATTAAGAACACATTCCTACTTACAGGCATCAAAACATGTCTCCTCCTTTTCTTGTTCCTTCTCCTTCTTCTTTCAGTGACTTTCTCTGTCATCCAGACTGGAGTGCAGTGGTGGAATTATGGCTTTTTATAACCTCAAACTCTTGGCCTAAATAATCCTTTTGCCTCAATCTACCAAGTAAGTAGGATTACAGGCAGGCGCCAGCATGTCTAACTAGTTTTTTGGTTTTTTTCTGAGACTTAATGTTGATCTGTTGCCCTAGCTGGTTTTGAAATCATGGCCTCAAGAGATCCTTCCACCTCAGCCTCCCAAAGTCTTGAGATTGCAGTCATCAAGCCATTGTACCTGGTACAAAAATAATCAATATTTTAGGACTAAATTTAACCAGACGGTAAAAGATCTATACACTGAAAACTGAAAGATGATGATGAAGGAATTGGAAAAAGACACAACTAAATGGAGTGATAACTTGTGCTCATAGATTGTAGAAATTAATATTGTTATAATTCTACACACTTAGGTTCTTAAGAAATAATTTTATAATTGCCTTGTTTAATTGAAGAATGACTTAAGATCAACATCTGTTTTACTCAGTTGTGCAAGTGTCTTCTTCTCATGTCTATAATAGGTCTGTTATGCAAGTGTCATATAATAGGTCTGTTATGCAAGTGCCTATAATAGGTCAGTTGTGCAAGTGTCTTCTTCTCATGTCTATAATAGGTCTGTTTTGTGGGACAGATCAAGTGCTGTTTTGTGGACAGATCAAAAAAAGACTTAACCCATGTTTGTTAATATCAGCTTTACAAGTCATAATTGTGATAGTTCAATTGCTACCTTCCTAACTGTTCTTTCTAACTCTATATTTCAAGCTCAGGTGAGCACAGGACTCTCGCATTGATTCCTTTCAATCCTAACATAATATATTATGGTTGTTGTAGTGATTTGAAAGGAACAGACACTCCAAATGATATTTTACTTTATTGATTATGTACACATTGCTTACAATTGAGTTTTATTGATAAGTCATACATGGGGTTATCGGGACTCTACATCATGTAAGAATCTACTTTTGAATGAAGGTGATTTTTGCTCAGTGTTTTGTGATGTGAACCACCAGGCAGTGGTGCATATAGAAACAAAGGAGATAACACTCAGAAACCTTAAAAGAGTTTTAGTCTCAGGACCAGGGGAAGAGTCCTGGATCCAAGTTTGACATTTTCTCCTGAAAGATCTTGTCAAAGGTTTCACTCTGGGCCACAGTGAAGAAGTTTTTCCATTCTCCAGAAACTCCTGCCAAATAGATGTGGAAGGAAAAGCATTAGAACAATGAGGAAAAGCCCCAGACATGCAACCAAGACTGTCACTAGTGTCCTCAATGGCCTCCTCAATCCATTCAGCAGTTTTTCTGAAGAGTAACATAAAACATTCTACAATTTTTGTGCTTTCTGTGTGCTACCAAGGGCCACTGAGCGCAGATGGCAAAGAGGGTGTTGAGGCATAATTTGGGGTCATTATGAGTGGGGCAGATCTGGTTTGAAATCCTGGTTCTGCCCCTTACCAGCCTGGAGAAACTGAGAATGTTATTTAATCTCTTTGAGCCTCCATTTCCTTATTTGAAAAAAAAAGCAATGGTAACTATCTAAGACAGTGCCAGTGGATTTTACACTATAAGTTTGTACATTTTTGAATCTTGAGCTAGACTCACAGGGAGTTGCGAAATCAGGGCAGAGACATTTCCTGTACATTGGACCCAGTTCTTCTCTTTATGTTACATTTTATGTAACCATAGTATGATATCATGACCAGAAAAGTGACATTGGAAAAAAAGGTGTGTTCCATGCCATATTACTTCATGTGCCTATTTGCGTGACCCCTTGAAATAAAAACTCAAGAAAATCTTATCACCAGCAAGATATTCCTCATGCTACCCCTTTCCAGTTTTACCGAACCCCAACAGCCATAATCTCTAGCAATCACCGATCTGTTCTCCATTTCTATAAAGCTGTCATTTTGAGGAGGTTACTTAAATGGGATTCTATAGCAGGTGACCATTAGGCGTTGAGTTTTTTCACAGAACGATACCCTTAAGATCCATGTTGCATATATCAATAGATTGTCTTTTTTGTTACTGAGTAGTCTGTATGAATGATAGGTTTTTATCACTGTTTCTGTCATGTGAGTAGCACAATGGATATTAATGTTAACATAATTTGCATGGGTCATCACTTTGAATCTCATGAAACTCTGTGGAATTTTTGATATTGATCCCAGAACTCCTGAAACACAGTTAGCACTTCATGGTCTTATGTCCATTTAACATAATTAGGACAGAATGACTTGTAGGCAAAGACAGAGGGAACCTTTCATAAGGAGGTAGCTATGATGTAGTCTACACAGGCAAAATGGGGTCAGTGTAGACATGGGAGGAAACATGAGAATGGTTGCCACATCTGGGTTAGACTATGGTCAGACTGAGACAAGCTGCCCAGGTAAGAGGAGGCTAATGTAAGGTGAGGTGTGATTATAAGGAAAGTGGTCATGTTTCGCATTCTGCATAGCCAAATATCTGTGGCTCAAATTGATGACATAAGACACATGATACATTTGGTGCATGAACGATATCTCTAAAGACCATCTATTGTACATTTGTGGTGCAAATGTAAAAGGATAAGCCACTCCAGAAACAGGGTAGCATTTGTTTTTTAGAACTAAACATATACCTATGATGTGACAGCAATTTCACTGCTGGCCATTTATTTCAGAAAGTCAAAACAGGTGTCTATTCCAAATCTTGTAAATGACAATTTTGGCAGCTTTGTTTGTAATTAAAAAAATGTAAACAATCCAATTGTCTCTCGATAGATGAATGCTTAAACAAAGGATGGCACATTCATACTATAAAATATGACTCAGCAATGCAAGAGAAGAGCAACTCATACATGCAACAGCTTGGAGGAATCTCCAAGGTACTAAGCTGAGCTCACATAAAATAGCCACTAGTGATGCACTGTATGATTCCGTTTATATAGCATCCTGAAAATGACAAAATCATAACCATGTTGAACAGATTAGTGATTGCCAGGGATTATGAATGGGAGTGGAAGAGACGTGGGTATGATTATCAAAAGGTAGCGAGAAGGATCTTTGCTGTGGTGAAATAGATCTTAACATTGATGGTGGTGCTTACAGGAATCTATATACATGGTAAAAGCTCAGAGACACATGCAAACACACAAATAAGTGCATGTAATGCTAGTTACATCTCATAAATTCTGTGGATTTTGGGGATGTCATTTCCTTTTTTTTATATTGTATTATACTTGTGAAGATGCTACCACTGGGGGGAGATGGGATGGACACACAAGAGCACTCTGTACTACTTTGAAACTTCCCTGGAATCCACGATTACTTCCAAATGAAAAGTTAACACATTGAAGACCACCCCGAGCATCTCACAAAGATCTGCTGGGGTTACTACTGCTGTGGCTTTTCTAATATCTTGACAGCAGCCATCACTGTTCAGAGGAGAAGAATATGAGTGATGGAGCCTCTCATTCTTTCTTCCTATGCTGCTTTCAGGCCCACTTCTTCTAACTTTATTCAGAAATAACCAGTCTCCTCAAAAGTAAAATTTAGGTATCCAAAATTCAAGCACATCTGTTTCCATGTCTTGTGCTTTACATCAATGTTGAAAAAAAAAATCCATATGTATGATACAACCTTGTCCCTCCAAGGTTCCTCTTCTTACCCTTTCTCACCACTGTTGCATGAATGATCTCATTTTTAGAATGGCTTGTCCCTAAACAGTTGCACATTCTGTTCTCTTTCATGGCCGAGAAAGAACAGTTTTGGAGGACCGAATCAATTTCTTCCAGCTTCAACTCTTTATCAAGAAATTGTGAAATCCTCTCCACACTTCCCCTGGGATCCTACAGAAAGGAAAAAAATTGGTAGCAGAGAGTGGTTCTAGCATTGACTGTGGAAAAAGTACTTGACTTCTCGAGGTTGAGGACTTAATATCAGCATGACTCTCTTCACTTTCTAACACCTCAAATGCTTCAGTTTTCAGATCTGTTAAATGGAGATAATGAAGGTGCCTATCACATAAGGCGGTTACAAACGTTGCATTCAGGAAGCCAGTGGAGGCTTATATAGTAAATGCTTTTGAACTGATAACATTTAGCACGAATTCATTTTCTTGCTCATGTAATGTATAGCGTGGATGTCATTTGTCACATCCATTTAAATAGGATTACTTACAGTCCTGACCTGCAGCCATTTTGTGACTGTATCCTTCCTCATGTGTCCACATGGATGGGATTTTTCAGATCAGCCTGGGCTTCATGAGTGTCAGCTCAATGGGACAGCCTGCTGAGCCCCAGAGAGGGTCAGGTGGATGGGTTGGCAAACCTAACCCCAGGAATATTGGCTCTAATGGGCAGGCAAGCCAAGCACTGAGAGTGTTTCAGTTTTGGAATCTCGCCTTCTACCTTCTGCCAGCTCCCTTGGCTGATAAGCCAGTCTCTGGGGTGTCCAGCTTTAGAGGTGCACAGCTCTTCGGTTCTGATGATCTTCTGGTCAGTGTTCTAGTCTTATGTGCACGAGGAATGAGGGACATGGATGGCCAGAAAGTTGAGAAAGCAGGATTTATTGAGAGGACACAAAAGCTCCCACAGTGGGCGGAGACCTGACAGGCTTGCCAATTTGGAGCTGCAATCAGGTGCTTATACAGTCCTAACACTGAGCTGATTGGCTAGCACTAACTGTGAACTGATTGGTCGGCACTAGCTGTGCTGACTGGTCAGTACTAAGGCCCATTCAGCAGGAGGTAGGAGCCTAAAGGCGACCTGATTGGTCGGCACTTGACAGCAAGCTGATTGATTGTTTTTCTATACCAGCAGCGGGTACTTAAGCTCTAACTTGCGAGGTTTGTAGGGAGCTTGTTTACCAAGGCAAGCGTGTCAGCCACAGAGGCCTGCTGGAAATTCGTTACACTGTTACCGGGAAACCGCCCTGTCTGCCTGCCTCGCTTTTCCCTGGCTAGCTTCTCCCTCAATACCTCTTTCTGTTTCATTAGTGGATGGGAAAAGATATCGCAGACATTCTGCGCATCAGTTCTGCCTTTTCATTGGCAAAGTCCACTGAGAAAACCTAGCCACAAGCCCCATCTAGGTACAAAGGGAACTGGAAATTGGGGTTCCTACATGGGCATCCACCTTCCTGACACAACTCTGCATTGTAAAATAGGAGCTGAAATTCCAGTGACCACTGGATTATTTGGGTTAGCAGAAGTGCTTTTGGAATAGAGAAATGGTGAAAATGGGCTATTGCTGTTGGCACTTGAATGGTTGTGTCTAACACATAGCCTATGATGGCTGACTTCCTCTCTTCCAACTTTCCCCTACAAGGATACTGTCTTGGAACGTCTAAATTGAGGGCTATCACCTGGAAAAATGCCAGCAAGTTTATGTAAAATGGCTGAACCCGAGGTGAGCAGTTCCATAATCCATGCCATTGTATGTGGCTCCCAAGTTAAAGATAAATACAGGCGCTTTTGTGGGACTTGTGGATAAGAAGTACAAGTTATTTCAGTAGATGGCAGCGTTACATGTAAATAATATGCATATACCATGCTGCTTGGAGAATGTGCATAACCAGAGAAACTAGGAGAAGAGGGACCCGGCTGCCATTCTGGCCTGATTGTGTAAGAGTATCATATCTTAGGTTAGGAGATACAGATGGAAGGAACATATATCTGTCATAGTGCTGCCATAGCTAATACACACTATTCTAGGTATTTTTCATTTTATTATCATAGACACTATTCTAGGTGCTTTTCATTTGATTCTCACAGTTCAGTAAGTCACTATTGCAATTCAGGTTTGGGAATGGGGACACTGAGGTATGGAGTGGTTAAGACTTGTCAAGGTTACCCAGTTAATGGTAGGAAACCTGGCTCAGGGAGTTGAGGTCTTAATCACTACACAGAACTGCCTCTCATGAATGTCTCTGCCTAGAGGAGCAGAAGAAAGAGCTAGGAGAGGAGAGGAAAGTATGGCTGACTCTGGAGGGACAGAAAAAGGGGATTACCCTCTGCAGCTCCTCATAGAACACTAGTAGGAAGGACTCCATGTCTCTCTTCTTTATCCACCCAAGGGTATGGTCAAACCAAGATCCGTAGGCAACTACAGGGGTACGGAAAAAAAGACAATGTCTAGTGACTTCTCTCAAACTCATATTCATGAATATTCGCTGTCATTCCTGAGTGGAAGATCATATTTGTTTCATGAACTATATAAGGATGATGGTGCCAAGCCACTCACTCATCATACAATGATTAAGGAAATCATCAAATCTAAAATGCATCTTTCCTATGTATTGAGAAGCAACTATGCTCATCCTTACCACTTTGATTTTGTATAGAAATATATTTACTTAGGTGTTTTTAAATTTCACACACCTAATCAGTTTTGAAGTAGTTTTGAGGGATATTAACAGCCAATCTTCCATAGGATATTGGTTTATGTGCCAGCACGTGGTGCATGATTATTCATATATGGGAATGAAACAACTTAATGTCTTTTTGAAAAAAGATGCATTTTTCTTTCTTTCTTTTTTTTTTCGAGTTTGAGTCTCACTCTGTCGCCCAGACTGGAGTGCAGTGGCCGCTCTCGGCCACCGCAGCCTCGAGCTGCTGGACTCCAGCGATCCTTCCGTCTCAGCCTTCCAAGTAGCTGGAACTACAGGCACGTGCCACCACACCCAGCTAATTTTTTTTTGGTTTTTTTTTTGAGTTGGAGTCTCACTCTGTCGCCCAGACTGGAGTGCAGTGGCCGCTCCCGGCCACCGCAGCCTCGACCTGCTGGGCTCCGGCGATCCTTCCGCCTCAGCCTTCCGAGTAGCCGAAATTACAGGCGCACGCTACCGCCCGGCTGACTTTTTGATTTATTGTAGAGATGAGGTCTCGCTGCCCAGGCGGGTCTCGAACCCGCGGGCTCAGGCAATTCGCTCACCTCGGCCTCCCAAAGTGCTGGGATTACAGGCTGAGCCACCGAGCCTGGACTAATTTTTTGATTTATTGTAGAGCTGAGGTCTTGCCAATTTGCCCAGGCGGGTCTCGAACCCGCGGGCCCAGGCAATCCACTCACCTCAGCCTCCCAAGGTGCAGGATTAGAGGCTGAGCCACCGAGCCCGGCTAAAAGATGCATTTTTCACACCATGCAAAAAGTAATGGATCAGCAATGTAAATGTATAAAATGTAACCACACACAAAAATATGAGTAAATTCCTGTTAGTTGCCTTAGAGAATAAAAAAGTCTTCTAGCTCTGATTCAAACCCCTGACATAATGAATGAGGCTATAACACTTTTAGTTATTGCACGGTCAAAAAAGTAAAATTCACCTGACAAGCTGGGACAAATATTTACAATAGGTATCACAGATACAGGATTAATATTGCTAACATGAAGGTGGTTTCTTTCCCCCATTCCAGCTCTGGCCTGTCACCCCGTCTTTTCTCCTTTCTCTAATAAACTTTGAAAAATTAAAAAAAAAGATTGCTAACAAAATTCTTGAGTCATAGGAATACATTTTCTGGACACATTTTTCTGTTTTGAATGTTACAAAATTCTCCTGATGAAAGCTGGCTGAGGAGAAGCCTCTCCCTCTCCTTTTATAACAGTCAAAAACCAATCAGAACAGAAGCCACACCATTCCAAAATTAAAAAGAAGACCAGAAAGCTACAACACAACATATGGTCTCCTGCAACTTCTTTAAGAAATTATTGCCAATGAGAAGGGGAAAATTCAGTTCTAAATTTGAAAATATTTTACGAAGAAATTACAAACAGCCACCCAATTGTCAATGGTTTGGCATGCATTTTTTTTGATTTTACAACGGGTACAACATCCACATGTGTTCAGTAGGAGTTGTACTTCTGATAGGGATGTTGATTTTTTCCCAGATAGCAATATGTGATACTTAAGTGTTCTGAGCATGTTTGCGATAGGCTAGACTGAGCTATGCTGTTTGGTAGATTAGGGGTTTTAAATGCATTCTTGACTTAACATTATCTCAACTTACAGTGAATTTATTGGGATGTAACCTTGTAAATCAAGGTGCTTCTGTACATCATTAATCAAGAACTCATGTCAGGAATATAAGAGGAAGAGCTAACAAAAAAATGAAACATATAGAAACAAAGACTATGTGCTTATTTGGGCACCACTCAGAAATGTTCTGTATATGAACTGATTATTTTGAATAAAAATGAATTAAATACAATTATCTTATCTCTGACACCTCACTAAATTTTTATTACCACGTTCGGTACATTTTAAAATATTTATGGACCATCGACTTACTCTTCAAAACAGTGCTGCAAGGATCATAGGCTCTGCTACTACCCTGATTATTATGATTCCAAAGTTTAAAACGAGAGATCGAGGTTTCACTTACTCTGGCCTTCGATAAAACAGTTAAAGAACTTGTGAAAAGTGTCCGGTTGTTTTTCAGGGAAAACCTCTTTTATAATATGATACAGAGACACAGCAACATCTCTTGGATTCCTCATGATACAAATGACCTGATAAAGGAAGTTTATGAAAGTGCAGTATAAATATTTCCCTTTGTCTGCTCTTCCCAGTGTTCCACAACTCCTCATTTCCTGAATTCAAACCACTCATCTCTTAAAACACACCTGGGATTAAAGATCAGGAATCTGCACTCTCAATCATTACTCTTTCAATTCATGCTCCTTACACCCTTCCCTTTACTCTTTGTTAAAGAATGCTAAATTGATCTTCACCTTGGACTCATTTAATTTATTGGTAGCAGCTACCATGGTTGTCTACATTAAGAAAAATTCAGAGCTGACCTCTGAGTTCACAAGATAAAATGCTATGATCAGTTAAATATGGCTGCAATCAATGTAGAAGTTGGGAACAATGAAACACATGACATGGATTTAAACTAAAATCTAGATTAAGATAAACTTTGTGGAAGATTCACCATAATATAAAATGAGAGAACATTGCCTGAAAGTCCTTCAAAGGAAGCAACATCCACTCACCTTGGCCTTGGAGGTGAAGTAGGACTTGGGGAAGAGTTGTAAGGGGAGATGTGAAGCCATGAGACGTGGTCCATCCTGATTTATTAGACCTTTCTGCTTATATTTGCTCTCTATCCATGGGGATCTGTCAAAAATTGGGACCCCAACTAGGGTCCCCATTGGAGTGAATCAGACAGAGAATCTCAATTATCCAGTGGGTTCCTGATTGTAAAATAAAGGGACAATCATATTTTAATATGTTACATTTATATTGTGAAGGTGTTTTACATATTGAATGCTCAGGTTTCTTTAATCTTATGTGGGCTGCTATAATGGCTATCATGCAGGATATGATCAGAAAAAAAGAAAAAAAGGAAAGAAAGGTATATGAATTCTATAATCTGTAACCAGTCCTTTTCTAACTGCACACCCAAGGAGCTATGCACAGTTTTGGATGAAAATTACACGGAACCTGAAAAACTTCACATCTATATCTCCAGGCTGCTGTACTCTGGCTTTCTGAGGTCAACTGGCTCCTTAGTTTCTCAGATTATTTTTAGCTCAAAATAGGCTGGTATAAATAGAATATGGCTTTGGCAAGTCTTTGGTAACAACAAAGCAAAAACCTATGGAGATACTTAGAATATAAAAAGAAGATAAGCAAAACTTACCACCACTTAAAAACAGAGGTAAAATTACCTCTTTTCTCAGATGACATAATTTATACACAGAAAATTTTAAAATTAATAGGCAAAAACTGTTCGACTATTAATAGACTCAGTAATACAGCCTTACACAAAATTAACATACAAATATATATTGTGTTCCCATGTACTGTCAATGAACAACTCAAAAAGCAAACTGAGAAAACAACACCATAACAATAGCATCCAAAAAAATGTGGTATCTAGGAATAAATTTACCCCAGAAGGTGAAAGATTGTACCCTAAAAACTAAAAAATATTAATAAAAGAAAGTAAAGAAGTCAAAAAGAAGTAAAAAGACATTCTATAGTTATGGATTGGAAGATAATATCGTTCAAATGCTTGTATTACCCAGAGTGATGGATCATTTTAATACAAACCCTTGTAGAGTCTCAATGGCAGACATATTTTTTGCAGACATCTAAATGCAATAGTAAAAGTTCATGGAAGTACAAAGGACCTTGAAAAGGAGAGTGAACATGGGCATCACACACTGAATTCAGAATATATTACACAGCTATGGCATGGTACTGACAAAACTCCAGACAAATAGACCAATAGGACAGAAGTGAGAGCACAGAAATAAATCCATGTAGATGTGATGAAGTGATCTTCAAGAAGTTACCAAAACTGCGAGATGCTGAAAGAATGGTCCTTTCCACAAAATGGTGTTGGAAACCTGGAAATTCAGAAGCAAAAGTATGCAGTAGAGCCCTTCTCTTACACTGTACAGATAAAATAAATTCAAGGTGGATTAAAAACCTAAGAACAAGCCGGGCTCGGTGGCTCAGCCTCTAATCCCGTGCTTTGGGAGGCTGAGGTGAGCGGATTGCCCGAGCCCGCGGGTTTGAGACCTGCCTGGGCAACTAGGCGAGGCCTCATCTCTACAATAAATCAAAAAATTAGCTGGGTGTGGTAGCGCACACCTGTAGTTCCAGCTACTGGAAGGCTGAGGCGGAAGGATCACCGGAGCCCAGCAGGTCCTGGCTAATTTTTTGATTTATTGTAGAGATGAGGTCTTGCCAAGTTGCCCAGGTGGGTCTCAAACCCGCGGGCTCAGACAATCCACTCACCTCAGCCTCCCAAGGCATGGGATTACAGCCTGAGCCACCGAGTCCGGCTTATTTTATTTTATTTTATTTTAAAAGTAACCAAATCACAAGTGTTGCCAAGTTAAAATTCGGAATGCATGTGGGCTCCTCTGGTAAAACTATAAATGGTGTTGCTTCTGTGTAAAACAATAGAGGATCATTTAAAAATTAAAAATAGAAGTAATATGATCCAGCCATCTCACTTCTGCATATTTATCCAAAATAATAAAAAAACAGGAAATCAAAAACAAATTTGTACTCCCATATTCTTTGTCCCAGAAAAACAAATATTGCATGGTTCCACTTACTTGAGGAATCTAAAATGCTCAAACTCATAGTATCAGAAAGTAGAAAGGTTGTTGTTAGAGGTTAAATTGAGGGGAAAATGAGGAGTTGGCGTGCAATGGGTAGAGAGTTTAAGTCACACGAGATGAAAAAGATCTAGAGAATTCCTATACAACAATGCACGATTGACAATGCCGTGTTGTACACTTGAATAAATTTAATAGGGTAGATTTCATGTGATTACTTTTCTACAAAAAAAATAATCATCACCATCATCATTTTCATTATCTCCTGGGTTGTGCAGGAAGACATTTTCCAAGACGATTTCCCACTAAGAACAACCTCTCATCACATTACCAGACTTCAAATTTTACTACTAGGATACAGGAACCAAAAGAGCTTGGTGCTGGTACCATGGCAGATACATAGGCCAATGGAACAAAATAGAGAACTCAGAAATAAAGTCACTGGCCTACAACCCACTGACCTTCAAAAAAATGGGCAACATTAAACATTGGGGAGAAGACACCTTATTCAGTAAATGATGCTGGGAATATTGCTATCTGTGTGCAGAAGAGTTAGGCTAGAACCCTTTCTCTCTCCATACACAAAAGTTGACTCAACATGGATTAAAGACTTAAATGCATAAGCCTCAAAGTATAAAAATCCTCCAAGACAGCCCAGAAAGCACTCTTCTGAACATCAACATAGGCAATGAATTTATGGCCAATTGCTCGAAAGCAAAAACAGAAATGAAGAACAACTGGCCAATGGGACCTAAGTAAAGAGCTTCTGCACAACAAAAGAAACTATCGAGAGAGCAAACAGACAAGCTCCAGAAGGGGAGAAAATATTAGCATAGTGTGCAAAGGGATAATATCCAAAATCTAGAAGGCACTTAAGTGAATTGACAGGAAAAAGATAACCCAGTTAAAAAGCGAACAGAGAACACGAACAGACACTTCTCAAACAAGATTTACAAGACATATGGAGACATGCTCAACATCACTAATGATCAGAGAAATGCATATAAAAGCCACATGGAGATTCCATCTTACATGAATCAGGATGGCTATTATTATTTTTTTCATCACAATGTGAACCAATTTCTCAGAATGGCTATTATTAACATGTCAAGAGCTACAGCTGTTGCTGAGGCTCCAGAGAAAAAGGAATGCTCATACACTGATGGTGGGAATGCAAGCTAAAACAGTCCTTGGGGGAAAGCAGATTGGAGGCTTCCCAAAGGGCTAAATGTAGATCTACCATTTAACCCAGCCATCCCAATACTGGGTATATTCCCAAGTAACATAAGTTGTTCTACAAAATTGCACCTGCATTTGTATGTTTAT